>VXBW01008314.1:1204919-1220677 GCA_013400375.1 Thinocorus orbignyianus | reverse complement strand
TTTTTTTTAAAGAAAGCTAAATATCTCTCCCACTGCTGGAAAAGACAAACATTTAACCTATTTCTAACACAGTGGTTTATTCCTTAATTCCACAAGAAGCAAATTAGGTAAACCATATGAAGTACCTGATTTCACATAACCACACCACCTCTTTATGAAAGGATATTCCCTTTTTAAACCACTCTTTGAAAAGTGTTTGTATCTGTCAAAGTCTATGCTATGATATGGGGAAATAAACAGTCTGTGCAAGCCCTTGCACATTCACTACTTCATAAGTGTCCACTTCAACGCTTTTGAAATTACTCCACCAGCCAGGCATAGGCAAACAAAGAATCCCAAAACTGCAAATGTCACTTTTTCAAGCGGTACAGGTCTCTCAGAACCTGACCCAGCTTCTCCATATACTCAAATGCCCCTGGCCAGGAGTACCACTTATGTGAAAAATACCAGCAATGATTTTCCTGATAGACTATCAAATCAACTAATACAAGCTCTGATCACTTATCTCCATATAGTGTTACTCAATGAAGTCTTTCTTTGTTTAGCTTTTAAACAGCTCAGAGATCTTAGTAGTTTCTTTGTTTCACTTTATTATTAAACTACAGATTGCAGATCCTGGTAGTGAGCTGAAACTGTGACAATTACTTAATTACATTAGCTATTTATGCTACCACTAAAAAATCCATTAATATTAACGTAGGATTTTTCAATGCTACCATCTTCTTCTGAATAATCGACAGCAGAAGCAGCAGTCCGAAAGAAAAACTTGCAGGTATTACCCACCTTTCTTGAAAATGGGTCATCCAGACCTCTCCTTTCTTCTTCTCGACGACGCTCTCTTTCTTCTATCTCCATTTCTCTTTGACGTTTTTTCTTCTCCAGTTCTTCCAGTTTTTTGACACGCTCCTGGTATTCACGCTGCTCCTGCTCACGTTTCTCACGCTCAATGCGCTCCTTCTCCTCACGCTCTGGAGTCACAAACATAAACAGAACATATTATCAATACAAATTCCATTACTTTGCTGTATTCACAGAAGGGTGACAAACTAAAATCTCTCATTTGACTCCTTATCAAAAGAAAAAATAAAAAAATCCATGCATTTCACAGGATGCATTTTGCATTTAACTAACCATATAATCTTCTTTCTGGAAGTATATTAAGTCAAAAGCCACAGAACGATGAAACATCCATTAATATGATATTTTGAACAGCAGCTAGCAAGAAAGGAAAGAAAAAGTTCCAATACTCATACACTAATTCAATGTACAGACCACAAACATGCCAGCTAAAATATCAGTAACTAGCTTGGCACAGTAGAGGATCCCCTTCCTTAGAAAAGGTCAACCCAAAAAACCAGCTGCCAGTGTCAGAAATTTGATACTCAGGACTGCTCGGATTTTGTTTGTTTGGGTTATAAATATTGTGTGATTATGAACTCCATTGATACACAAAATCTTCATCCACCAAGGGACAAGTAGAACAGAAATTTCCCTTACAGGATGCCTATCATTTCTTCTCTTGTAAAGCCCTGAGGCAGACTACCAGACAAAGCAAAGCGAGTCACAATTCTTGAGTTCTTGATCTGACACCCTTTCCATTCTCTTGAAGTTGTGCACAGACAAGTGGACAGAACTCAAACCAAACAAGAAACTGAGACTTTAGTTTTAATCATTAGCCTTTCTTTATCTCCTCCTTCATTCATGTGTGGGAGAAGGGGAGCGCAGTAAACATTCACTCGCTTTCTTTTCCCCTTCCTTCCCTTAAGCTTTACCTTCACCTCTGTGCTGCACACACAGCAGCATTCAGAAGGTAAAATCTAACAGTGGATTTGTCTAAGAGCAACAAGAGTCTTCACCACTGACTGCAAGTAGAAAGACTTCCTCCAGTTCTGTGAAACAGGGAAACTAGAAGTTTGCTGCATACACACCTGGAATGGGTCATGGATGCAAAGGATAAAATATTCACATTCTTGATTATACCTTTAAGCAGCTGTTCTTCTCGCAATCTTTGCTCTTCCTCCTCCTTTTCTCTGTAGTAAGTAATGCGTCTCTCTTCTTTGCGTTGTTTCTTGCGTTCCTCCAAACGATTGCGCCTCTCTTCTGCCAAACGTTCCTGGAACTGCTTGAGTTTATCCTGAAATACACAGAATAGGCACGAAAACACCAGAACTGTAACGTTTAAGAACTAGACAGTTATACAGATTGCTAAATAAAACTGCAGAGAAACACAAAACAATCGTAACGTGCTAACTTTGCGCCACTGAAAAACAACTACCTGTTTGCCATTACAGCCTCTGCTGCAATACATTTTGCATAAGGGAACATACTCCTACTTAGAAGACAATCAGCATGCACAATTTTAGTCCTTTTACCTGCTTTTTGGAAAAGTAATTACCTGAATAATAATCTACTTGTATCTAAATTACATTACCTAAAATTACCTATAGTGTTGGAAAGAATCATATGCAGCTGCTTATTTTAATGATTTTTGCCTTTCCCCCCCCCAGTCAATTCTGACTGCAACATAGCTAAATAATCAAAGCTATCAACAGTCTCAGCAAATGTAGAATTTTAAAAACGGAGAGCAAGGAACAAAGACACCATTCATTCTCTGCCCTCAGTCTAATTTGTTACTAAATTGTGCAAAACCCCCCATAACTTAAAGTTCCAAATACTCAGACTATCAAATAATTTCCAGATTCAAATAAAAAAAGATGAAGAAAAACAACAGACAAGTACTTCTGTCTATTTCTCAGCTTTGGTATTATTGCCAGCATTATTCCATCACCACAGTAAGTCCAAGTACTTGTACAGACACGGCTGGCTGCTCATGTGCTACCCAATGATCTCTTACTAATATCTGCATTGAAATAAATAATTTACCTGTCTTTTATTTTCTCTATAAGCTATTCCAGAAGTGGTCAAAAATTGTAAGTGATAATATCTAAAAATTGGTGCAAGAATATTTATTTTTTTAAAACGGTCAAAGCAGAAAATAAACAATTCTAGAATTCTGAGCCATTCTAGATACTAATTTGTTTCTAGACTTCATCAAGAACCACTGGGTCCCATGTTTACTTCCTCACTTTAGGGGAGTACTTTATTACACCACCATAACTCATGTACCTCGTAAACTGTTCGCCGTGATGCTTTGAGCCTGGCTTCAAACAAATCTCTATCCTCCAACATCCTTGAGAGTCTGTTCTTATGCTCAAGGGCCTTCTCGCGTTCCAACTGCAAAGTAGTGATCTAAAAATAGATAATATGAGAAGTAATACAATGTAAAAATTACTATACATTTACATTCAATCTACCTCGACCACTCAAAAGAGAAACTATTTTTTCCTCTTTCAGATCATGGACAGAAGATACTGCTGTCTGCCAGCACAACGAAATCGTGAATCTAACACTTCATTCTTCATAACAACTTTTCCCTTCTTCCCTTGGATTGAGCCGAGGAAAAAAGATTCACTATTAACGGATTTTACCATCTGAACAAAAGATTCTTACCCTTTCTTCTTCCTGTTGCTCCCATAGCTCCATATCACGAACTCTTTGCTCCTCATATGCAGTCTTTATTAAAGGAATTTCTTCTAAGCGCTTCGCTCTTTCAAAATAGTCAATCTAAACAAACACAACGCACCTTCAGCACGTCACAACACAAAGACCAAATCTGGAAGACTCAGTCTTCAGCATCCCCCAAAGAAAACCCCAGTATCTGAAGACTTGTCCATTGTATCTGATATACCATTATGTAAGAACAACCACCAAGAATTCTTGCTGACCTCTCAAACTCCCAGTCCAACAGCATCCTTTTTGAGACAGCCCAGAACTGCATGCAGCGCTCAAGATGCAGAACCACCAAGTTCTCATCGCTGACCAGGTTCTGCTTGGAGCACATCACTTAATACACAAAGCTAAAGACTGAGGGATTTTTTTCCCATTTTCACTACACAAAGTATTTTATATCTATGTGAACTGAACTTCATTCAAAGACTTTTACCCCCCAGTTGCTAGGTTTTCTTTGGTGAAGAACACTGTAAAAAGTTTTTTCAGAAAAATTCAATCCAGTTTACACCAGAGCACCCCTACTCCTATGCTTGTTCCGAGAGCTTCAGAGAACTTCAAGAGGAAGCCTTGGCTTGTAATTCTTCTATAGAAGATGTGCTGCCCTTTCTGGGTAGATCATATTTACCCAGGTAACTACTAATTCTACTGTTTAATTTTTTACTTTGCCCAGTATGAGTATTGTGCTGAGAAGCCTGCAGCATAAAACATCCTCATAGGAACCTTTTTATGTAACTTGACAATTTCAGTTTTAAGTGAACTGAATTACCAACTCTATCCCGTAACCTCTGAAGTCCTGAGTGAGTTTCACCTTGCCCAGGCTGCATTTCTGTTTGCTACAAGAGCATGTTCCTTACACTTCTATAATCACCCAAGCTTCAGGCCGATCCTACTCTTCCACCTAGAAGGGCTCTAGCAGTGGAATTTCCCCCTAATACAGGACTAATACTAATACTAATATAGGACTAATACAACTAATTAAATTCAGCTTCTCTGTAATGGCCTCACTTTCTACGAGCATTTAATTTGCTCTGAACATTTTACAATTACAAGTCTTTCAAACTAAGACTCAGTTCACATGCAGCAGAACAGATCTGTGCACTACTACTACTACCTTTTTTTAGTTTCAAACAATAACATTTTCAACACCAATAGTATATATGTATATAGGAGTTGATAATCACTAACTAAAGCATTGTATAGACATGGGTTTCTACCCTTCCTGTTTTGTACCTTTTTCTCCTGATTCTTCAGACGTTCCTGAAGTTCCTTCTTTTCTTTTTCAAGTTGTTCAACTTGTTTAGCCATAATGAAGTCAGGATCCAATTCTTCAAGATCCTACAACCAAATACAGTTATCAATAAAAAAAAAATAACATTTGTAACCGCAAAATATTTATTTATTTATACTTCTCTGCAATTTTCTCCTTAACTTTTAAACTAATTTGCTTCACAAACATTCTCAGTTTCTTTTCCAGGTAACTCGTATTTTATTTAAAACAAACAAAAACCTCTCTAAAGCATTTTTATGTTGATTTTCAATCGAGACAGTCCAGGTACTACAAAATTGGATCTGCAGGTCTATTCTGTATTTCAGATACTGTTCAAGTAACAAGGGAGGGCGGTGGTGGGAACCAAACAGCTGGGCTTAATTCCTCCAGATAAAAAAGATACTACCCAAACCCAGAATTAAATTTTACTTAGACTGTTGAGCAAATTAAGTAAGTGTCAAACTGTCTCATTTTTAAGAGAGGCTGTTTATAAACAGTTACGGGTCACGGTATAAAACTAGTAAGAACATGAGATTCAGGCAGTTTAGCAATATAACACCAAAAGCATAAAAAAAAAGCTCAAAACTTGAAAAGTAAGTTGTCTACCTCAATATCAATATCTTTAAATGCTTTGGCTCCCAGTTCAGTCTTCTTTATCTGCTCCAAGCGCTCACGAACGGTCTTCTTTTTGATTTGTTCATGCTCTTGCAGGATACGCTCCTTCTCTCTTTCCTTTGCCTCCTGGCGCAGTCTCTCCTCTTCAGCTTTCCGGACTTTTTGTAATTCTGCTTCACGTTGTTCCAGTTCTTCTTTTTCACGCTGGATGTTTAAGCTTTCAAGGCGCTCTTTTCTTTCCTCTATAGTTTGACGACGTGCAAGAATACGCTGATGCTCCTTCCTTGAATTTTTCAGGAAGGCAGTGACTGCCAGCTGATGTTGTTCTTCCTTTTCTTGCTGAATTAAAATTAAGGATAAGGTAAAGATGTAAGTAGAATCTCTTGAAAAAGGCAGAAAATATAGCAAATGCTTTTTAAAGAAAGCTCAAGGTTAGTTTTATTCTCCACACTTGCCAACTACATGGAAATACGACTGGAATAGCAAACCTAGTCACTCATCCAAGTGGAGTAACGGGACAATACCAACTGACTAGAACCACTTGCTAATGGAGAAAGTTGACCGTATCAGCTAATATTCCACAATGTATCTTAAGTATAATATTTTCACACTTGTTTCTGTCCAAAATTATGCACACCTGTATGTTAGGGATATTTAAGACTAACTTAAAGGGGCTGGGGGGTCAATCTTGTCTATCTCTACATGTGTTAGCAAGTCTAGCACCATCTGTGCTGTGTTTCACCCAAGCTCCCTTTTTTTTAAAGTTGGGTTTTTTCCCAAACACACTAACATAAGAGAAAAATATCTTAATTGACATAAAGCACTTTCTATGAAGTGATAAAAAAAATCGAGGGTTGTCTCTCAAAAATTTAGGTATAAACACTGTACATAAAACAATTTTAATTAAATAATAAAAAGGACTAGATTTTTAGACACTAGCATATAGATTATTTTCTAAGATTCTTCAAGGATCCTTCTAACCACCCCAGCATTCTCCTCCAGAGAACCTACACAGTTCTCTGTAGAGATTCCTGCTGCACACATGATGAAGAGGTATAATTGTGCTAGCTCAGGGATTTGCCCATTTTAATCAGCCCAGCAAGCAGTAAAACTAGTCACTACACTCCCTCAGTCATGCTGTTCCTGAAATGTGAGTTAGCTCAGACATATTTTTAGTCATCTGTCACTTCTAGAGCACTCATCCAAAAACACTGAAACTCCCATTCTTTGTTGCCAATCTGTAAGCACTTAAAAGATTAATGGAGGTGCCAGAAACATAAGTACGAAGAGCTTGAGATGAATTTAACAATTCTCTGACTTAAAATAAATTTGTCAGAAACTAAGTTTTTAAGCACCTGAGAAAGTGTCAAGTTTTGATTAGAATAGTAAAGGAAAAAAGGACATTGACTTGTTTTGTAGCTTCTCTAACCACGCAGGTTGGTATTAACCTTGACATTGCACCCCAGTTTTACAAGCACAATCACTAGCACTTACGTCTTATTCAGCTAATTGTACTAACATGTTAAATATAAGACTATTTGTCATTTCTATCTATGGATGCACAAATAAAGCACGTTTTGCTCTTTCAAACCAACAGTCCATCCATTTAACGCCAATCACTAATAAAATCCTTGTAGGGGAAAGCCTGCACGGACATATTTTCATATATATATTTTTTTTTTCATCTATATTTCACACTATAAAAGAGCTAACAGACATTTCAAGCTAAGCTAAGGAAGATTAGATGCTGCGATACAGTCCTACTATGTGTGTTTGTATTTTAAGAATAGTATTTCAATCTGTATAAAGAATCTAGCATGGACATTTTGCTATCAGCCTTTTTTGCCATGTGGAAAAAAATATTTGATATGTTTGCTATGAAATCTTTCATAAACACAAAGCAAAAGAACAAATTACCACTGCTCATTAAGAGAGGTGAAGGTTTAACTTGCCACAGCCAAGGCAGGTTGGAAATCTGAGACTGTTTTACACCTTGCACCTACAGGGCTCTGGAGAACCTGAAATGTGAGCTCATCAGTGGGTCCGACCTTGAAGCCAACAGCCCCAGCGAGGAGGACAGGGAGTGACAAGGACAGGTCACTTCTTGAGTTGTGGGATCATTTGTTCATGTTTTTAGATTCCGCTATGAAGTTACATTCCAGGTTCTTCACAACAGCAGTTTCTCAGGAAGAATAAAGAAAGCAGGGTCTTGGATTTTCAAAAATGCATGCAAAGTTTTAAACAAAGCCCAGCTCTGTAGGCCTTTCTAAGGGTGTTATTTGGTATATCCTAAACCTGATATATGCAAGACTGGTAATTTAAACTCAGGCCTCCTGTGTACATTTTAACATTTTAGTTATGACCAAACACTAATTAGTTGGGTGCATTAAAAATGATTTCTTCTTCTTCACAAGCACAAATAGCTGACTAACACCACCTGAAAAAAATGAAATGAAGAGGTACATCTAATCTGAGAAGACACGTTCATGAAAATATAAGCTTCGGTATAAATGTCAAGTTATTAGTTTACATTTCTACTTAATCCACAGGTACATAAATTCAGCCCATCATTACTGCCAAATTAGAAGAGAGATTGTTAAGACAATGCTCTGAGAAACAGAACAACACAATTCTGAGAACAAAAAAGTGTACAAATGCACCAATTGCTACGTACTCAAATCCTTGCAATGTCAGGTTTAAAATGATCATTAGGAAAGGCAGTGAGCTTTCTACGTCAGGGAAACAGAAAGCAAGTAACTCATCTGAGCATGATCTCAAACTTCGAAACCAGCTCATCTTGCTAAACCAGAAAATGTAAGTATTTTAGAACAGGTGAGTATGTAACAGATGCAGAAGGTACTTTGTCATTAATAAATACACTAATGCTATGCTGCATTTGTATATATTAACATCCCAAGGATCAATTATTTCCTCTGAAGCAGTAACAATATTGATTACCACTGTACTTAGAACGGACAAGTTGATCAGACAAGCAAAAACAATAACAAAAGGCTGCATAAAGCCAAGAGATAAATATCACACAACACACATGGGGGAAATGTCAGAACCTGTCAACACTTTCAGAAGACATAAATGACTTACCAGTAAGTGAGGAGGCTTAATGACTGCAAGAGCCTTAGCCAGAGCTGAGGACATAGCAGTCAACTGATTTCTAATTTGCTCAGAAGGCATGCTTTGCAGTTGAGGGCCCAGTGGAGCATCTTCTCTAGTACTGTAATTCAAATCTGAGCCAAAACTCAGTGTCCGGGTAGTATGATCAAGGCGAACCTTTGAGGAGTGGGGTGGGGCAGGAAAGGGAGAAGAAAAAGGATTGTATTATTTATTAAATAATGTCCATGTTGGTCTGACCATGACCAATATGACCCAACAAAAGCTCTAAGTAGAAATCATTTTAAAAAACAGCTTTAGCTATACCAGACTATGAGAAGTGCCATAGCACTGTGAACAAAAGTTTGCTCGGTTTCCATGGTTTAAACAAAACAAACAAACAAAACGCCAAAAACCAAATAAAATCACTGGAGGAGGCTGAACTTTCAATGATTCTATGAAATGAGTAAGCACTGCAAGACAAGCCATTCTTGTCTCTTCTCCACGTCAGAAATACGTAAAACAGGAATCATTACTTTAATGCAGACAACTTAATGCATTTAAAACATAAGCTAAAATCCTGTATTAACCTAAATGAATTAACTCAGCTTTACCTAAAAATGTAGATGGGTAATTACGAAGCAACTACAACTAAAAACTACTTGTATCCCAACACCAGCTTAAACACTCCATTACAGGCTGCCGTTCTTTCAATACAGACAACTTTAGAAATGCTGTCTCCTTCAACAGCAGACACTGGTGCTTTACTTCATCACTTGGTTAGACAAAAAAGGAACTTCAGCAACTGCCAGGCTCTTCAGTCTCCCGCAAGGAACCAGGCACAGTCAGAAACTCACACCCCTGTTTGTTAGACTTGCTTCAGGATATTCTGGACTAAATGACTGGGGCTCACAAGGCAAGTTTCAGCAAATTTTACCTCTACTGGACTTACATTGATGGTTGTTGTCCTAAATCAGAAGTACACACTGGAATGCAAATAATCATCAGTTCTTTATATACCATCACATGCATCTTTTCCTCTAGTTTATCTCCATCTACCAGAATCCCATATCTTCCTTCAGGTTCAATGTTAACCAGTTTTCATCCAATGTAATACAGATGAATCCACACATCATTTCACAAAAGTCTTTTTACAGCACTTACTTGTAAATCACAGTGTCTGGCTGCATCAACGATATTACGTTCCAGCTGGAAAGCATCAACAAAAGGAACCAGGCTAACCAGACGAGAAAATTCAATGCTTTGATAAATCTGGGCTACCTGTATGTGAACAGAAACATTAGGTATTTTTCCTCATTAAGAGATCAGAAATACAAGTTGTTGTATGGGCTATAAAGCTAACTGACTACGTTGACAACAAATTAATGTACACATACTAATGCAATTGCAAATACTCTATCAGGATTTTATCTGTGTACCAAATTCAAACCAAAACTAAGATCAAATACCATTCCTGAATGGCTTCTTTGTATGAAGGAGACTGGCAGCAGTAACTACATACAGCTACACTGCTAATTAGCCTTCAACTATTTCTTTAGCACACCAGAAATAACACTGCTCATCACTTGTAATGAAAGCAGGTCAATGAAATGTGCATTTTATAAAACACCTAAACACAAAAACCCAAAACATCCCACCCAAACTTTGCTCCAGAAAAGTTTTAAGAAACAATTAATGATGTCATTAGGCCATCATAGATCCGTAATTAGAACCTAGATAAGAGATTAGGCCACTGTAGGCAGCTGGTATTAAGTACAGCTACCATGGCTGTACCTAAGTGACATACAAACCCCAAGATGTAAATTATACACTGGAAAGAATTATTTCAAAATCATTAATTTGATAGAAAAAAAATTACTTCAGCATGGCAGTTTCCAACTTACCGTTTTCACACAGCATTTTCTAACTATTGTATACTTATAAACATACATTCTCTTTGCTTATACCTGCTGCAGAAGGCGAAGAATAGTATTGTTTTGCAGGTGAGGAATGTACAACTGCAGTTCAGGCTCCTTTTCAGCTTGGTCTTTCACCCAGTTCAGAACCTATCAAAATTCCAAAAAGTTACTCTATCTGCACCAACTCTTAAAAACTTCAAAATTTAAAGTACAAAGTATATTTCTTAAATACTTCTGATTTACAGCTCATGAAAAAACAGCACTTCTGTCCAGACACTACATTGTTTTAGTGAAGTGTATCTTTTGGTCAGAACACTTTTATCTATAATGAATCACTAACAATTTTGTATGAAGGCGACTGACAGTACTGGCAACATTTACCACACTGCTAATTTACCTTCAAGTTCTTTTTAGCACCTCAAATATCTTTGTTCCCACTATCAAAGAAAAAGAACATGATGTGCTTCACCAATTGCAGAGTTTACATTAACCTTATCAACAGCTATCACATTAGTTTACCTCTGATACTATACATTTGAATAGCAAAAACAGTCAGTGGTGTGTTGTACCACTTCCCACACAACCCACTTGCATGTACATGCACGTGTGTGCGCGAAGTTTTCTCATTTCTGCATCTTTTAGCATGACTTAACACAGATTTAACTCCATCAAGACCTTCTGATACATTCCCCAAACCACACCTTTATAGGGGTCCCTGAACTGCACCCTAGAGACCCAAATGAATTTTCGTTCTATTTTAACAGGCTAGTGCACTATGTATTTTGTATGTTACACACGGGTCACTGTAATGGAATTTGGCCAAATAAAGCCTGCCATTGAAAATTTCATTAATGGAAAAAGCCTGTTGGGTATTTACCATAACCCAACACTCACACAACAGACTACTAGTCAAGACCAATTACTATAGACCGAGAGCTACAAAACTTACCTTGCTGACACGGCCGCATAACTTGAGCGGGTGGAAGTCTACTTCAAGCCAGTTGTAAAGTTCTTTCACTTCTGGAACAACATATTGCACGACGTTGAACCTTACCTACAGTTAACAAACAAAAAAAATATTCCAAAGATCTCAAATTACATGCAATATTAACAAATAGTTACACTTAAGAATTTTATATTCAAGAAGTGAAACAGGCATGATATGTAGCTTTTAATACAGGAGACTGCTTATTTTTTATTACAGTATTTTTAACTGCAGTAACATTAACACTACCCTACACCACTTAACTGTTTAAAAATGGAAAAGTGGGCAAAAAACATGCAAATAAAATAAATATTTGGACTACAGCACCACCCCTCAACTTATTAGCCATAAGTCCTACTACACAGTTGTACGCCCATACATCTCAGTTCTGCGTAAACTCCTGAAGCTTTAAACAGTGGTTTTGAGGTAAACTGGAGAGGTTATCAGAAGAATAATTAATATAAATTGTAAAATGAACCTTGAATTAAGTTTTGGGTATACATGTGAATGACTGCAAGGAACTCAAGCATACTCTGAAAATACCTAACTGTGACTGAATGTCTCGTCTGTTTATGAATGTCTGGGAAAGTCTGAAGATAGATAAATCCAGCCCCCCTTCAAATTAAATACAGGGAAGTTTTCAAAATCACTTTGATCCTCATGGTCCACTGTTTGATATATGACCTGTGCTTATACAATATACGTTTAAACCAGAAAAATAAACACTTTGTTCAGTTAATTACACACCTTAGAGAAGGGGGGGAAACATGAGGTTGTCTCACATCCCTCAGTTACAGACCCCTCAGAGTTTTAATATGACATTTGTTGCTGGGGTAACTTAAGGGACAATATTGCATTTGACTCTTTAGTGCAGATAAGCATTCAGGCCTCCCATTATTCCTGCTATTTCCACACAGTCCTTCCTGGGAAACTGAAACTTTAACGCTATACTGTAAGTCTTACAATTAACCATATAGCTGTTTTAACTTTTAAGCTGTTGTCCCATAACTAAGCACAGTGCTGTGGAAGGAAAACAGCCCAAAAAGAGGACTCAAGTGTTTAAAAGCTGCTCATCTGAAGACAGCTACCCACCATGTCATTAATGAGACTGGCACGTGTAGGTGGGGCCTGAAGACCCAACAGGGTTGCCAGACGTCGCTGCTTCTCAACAATGATGCCATCCATATCCAGAAGACGAGCAATATCCGTTCTCTCAGGAGTTATAGGAATCGAAAGAGTGGCCAAAAGGACTCGAGTAGACATCCTGTAGACAAAGTACAACCACAAAAGATGAACTGCAAGAAAACTCTAATTAATTCCTCTTCACATACATGCCAATTCAAGAGTAGGGGTAAGTAGCATTCATGATACAAAACTGTGTAAAAATACCAGGAATAACATAAAAGACACCAACTGCACCATAAGAGTACAGAATGCAGTGTTCTTCAGTAACCATAGGAAAGATTTTGGTAACATCTTATCATTATTTACATACTTCTTGTGCGTATATACATAAGTATATATACAGAAATTATAAAGAAATTTAAGTTGCCTCTGTAAACATCAAAATACCATAAAACAATGAAAGCAGCAGAAAGCTTTTATATGTTAAAAAAAACTGTACTAGTTATAATGAAATCTTGTGAAGTAAATGCCACTACACAGAAGAAAAAAAAGGAAACAAAACACAGATACTAATTAACTTGCTCAGCTCCCCAGCCAGTAACAGAGAAGGAATCTTGACTAAGGTGATCCTGACGTTTACATTACTCACAATGCAGCTTTGTAAAATACCCTTCTTGCTCTGAGTTTCTTTTGAAGCAATAAGTACTGGCACTTTAAGCTCATAGCCATACACATCGTCTGCTACTTCTGGGGTGCAATTTAGTTTACTTCTGAACCTACAGGGTTAAAAACAGAATCTAAGATCGCATTAAATATCTTTCCCCACCTCTGCATCTCCTCTTGTGTGAGGTTCTTTCGCATCTCTCTTGATAAGTGATAAAGTCGGTGAAGCGTGGACGCATGAAAAAGAGCATTTCCTGATTTCCAGAAGACAGTTGAAACTTTGTGATAGTAATTTGCCATCAGTTGTGGTTTGGGTGGTTTCTTAGACAATGCAAATAACCCATGGATATCCTCCACTGCTTTAAAAGCTTCCTAAAAAAAGAAACCAACACTATTTTTAGGAATTTTCGTGCAACACCCAAGAAAGGGAAAAATACACATTCAGTAAGGGTTGTAAGACTATAATATATTTAATACCACTAAAAACTGTGATATTCAGGTTTGCCAACTACATGAAATAAAATACTGCTTTCCTAACACAGACATTATTTGGACGTACTGCAATCCATTAACTATCTGCTTGAATTTGGTAGTGAACAATTAGTAGTAGTTAGCGCAATTTTTGGAAAATTGGTTTCTGCCACATTTTTCATGCCTTATATGTAATTACTTGCACACCTAAAATGGAAACAACACAAAAAAAAAACACCCATTCTCCAAATTCATAACATTGAAAGCATTAGTTTTTTAAGGAATTTGACATTAGAAATGCTAGAAAAACAAAGCATCTCTGAAAAATTTGCTTTGCTAGTGCCCTCACTGGCTAAACGCTAACATAGTTCACCAGCGATGCCAGGTCTTTAACAGTCACCAACCGCTTCCCAGTGATCTAGTTCATGAGAATGCAAGGTGGCAGAGGTGAAGGTGTCATCATCAACTTCTCATTTTCACAACTCAAAAAAAGCTTCAGACACTTTATCATGAACTACCACCACAGAAGCCTTATGTGAATCACAGAATCGCCTATGTTGGAAGGGACCTTTAAGGTCATCAAGTCCAACCACGAACCTAACACTAACAAAAACCGTATCTTTAAGCACTTCGTTCACCCATCCCATCAGGGATGGTGATTCAGCCATTGGGCAGTCCATTGCAAGGGTTAATAACCCTCTCAGTGTAAAAATTTTTCCTAGTATCTGATCTGAACCTCTCCTGGAGCAACATGAGGCCATTTCCTCTTGTCCTATTGCTTGTTAGTTGGGAGAAAACACCGACCCTCACCTCGCTACAACCTCTTTTTGGGGAGTTTCAGAGAGCAATAAGGTCTCTACAGCTTTCTTTTCTCCAGGCTGAACAATCCCAGATGCCATATGAAAACAGCAATCCCAGGAACAGATTAAGTGCACATAATATCACATTCTAGATATCAAAACTATATTCTCCAGCTATAATCCTGTCTTTACCTTGGAGCACATACCACGCAACACGATCTGCAAGGCAGAGGTTGTGGAAAGGCTGCAGACTAGAGTGTGATTACAGGAGCCCTGCCGCGTACCTGCCACAGCTCCATGCTGATAGCACTGTCAAGCTGCACCAGCCTGGTCTCCAGGTGCATGGACTGGCTGTCGGGGTTGTTGAGGTTGATGGCTGTGCTTTGGTTATGGTGACGCTGGATCTGCCCCAAATGCATCCGCAGGTTGTCACAGAGCTTGCGGAACTCAGCCTTACGCGTGTACTGCAGGCAGAATTTAAAAGCTGCAAAAAATGAACACCATAAATGAAGAATGCTTACTAATGATGACTTCACGGTAGTTCTAAACAGGATTCAAATATGCTAATCAGTACCATTCAAAAAAAAAAAACACTTTAAAACCCCCTTCATTTACAGTCCAAAGATATATCAAACAATGCAATCTGTCACACCTAAGTAAGTGACAACGTAGAACACTTCCATCTTGACCTGAAAAAATAAAGATGCTGCTACACAATTAAGCTTACGGAACAAAGGGAGTACACCTGGACTCTCTTTAAAAATGTTTTAATTGAAGCAGTGATTCTTTTGTTTTAAACTAAGCGCAAATAAAATTTTGTGAATGGCATGAATTCAGGTTTCTGCTTTGTAAAACGTAGGGAGAAAACTGACTGGATACAGGACAGAAATAAAAATTGTCTTTGATCCTGTAGTTCCTCTCAAAAATCTGGTTTTGCTTTGCACTGTCACTCTGAAAATTCTAAAATATCTCTATCAGAAGTGGGCAAAAAAGGAACTCTTGACTTTAAAGTTTTCACCTTTTTGACTTACCTTGCTGTGCAATATCATGGTAGAGGCGTTCTACTCGAGAATTATTTCGGAGAAGATCCAAACACTGTCTATATGATTCCCATAGAAATTTAACCCAGGGTGTCAAAAGCAGTCGGTCAGTACGATCCTGGGTGTCTTCTCCACTTACAGCACTCAAAAGTACACTATTTGGGGAAGTGGGTAAGGAGAAAAAAAAAAAAAAAA
>VXBW01008314.1:1160368-1197967 GCA_013400375.1 Thinocorus orbignyianus | reverse complement strand
GAGGCGGAGCCGAGCCGGGCCTGCTCCCCGCCGCCCGAGCCTGCTCTCCGCCATGCGGCGCGGCCGGCAGGCCTCGGCCATTTCCTCACGGTAAAACGGCGCCGCNTACAATATTCAAGGTCATCCTACTTCCAAAGTTTCCACGTATGTTAAGGCCACTGAGAACCTGAAACATAAAGTGCTCCTAAATGCTCATCTAAGCTTTACATACAAAATGCCTACACTGAAACTCTGGAAACTGCACTGAATGATACAATTTGAAATGTCAACTCAACATTAAACTGCCTCCTGTGACATACAACCTTCCTTAGGTATGACTTCTCACCCTTAATTATACTTGGTGCGATTGAGCCCCTGCAGTCTGCAAGACTTGACATGGCTTGTCACATTTTCCAATTAGACTATCAAAACTCAGGGTTGCTAGCATCTATCCAGAGAACAGTCCCTTCAGTTCCAATCCTTCTGTTCACCCCTACTCCTTAAGTTCATTAGAATTTAGCAGACTTGCAGCAGTGCAAGAGATGTGAATTTAAAGCTGCTCTTCAATACCAGGAAAGCAACAATAAAACAACAGATTTAAGCAGTTTCAGGTCAATGTTCCATGAATGTATTCACTTGGTCACCAAGTAAGTACAACTTACCATCCCTAAAAATTCTGTAGTTTAATTAAAGATTACATACTACCGTAAGTCCATCTTTTCCAGTAAAAGGATTTCTAAAATACAATTTCATCTTTGGAAGCTGATTATATCTTTCATCTTTTTATCTTTATCTTTTATCTTTATGGGAACGAGGATGTTCAGTACTTTATTTAACATTTTCTTGTTAAAACACCAAGTAGTTGAATTATGTATAGTCCCCAGACTACACAGCCTCTTCAGCTGTCATTTCAAGACTCATACACATCATCTGTAATTTTTGGATGTCTTTAAGTGTCATCAGGCGACCAGCCCTGTGACAATGAAGGGTCTAAATGGTCTTGCTAACTGCTTAAAATAGGATACTATAAAAAAAGAAGCCTGAAAGGAGACAACTGATAAATATAACCAGTTTGGCTTTATAGGTGGCAGGCAGCTACAGACACCTACAGCGCAATCCTTGGTTTCTATTCCAGGGGCAAACGTATGCATCAGCCTCTGAGACATTTAAGGAGTTTAATCATTTGCATTCTCACCAGAGTCACATGAAGAACCGGGCTATTAAACACGAAGCCCAGTTGGAACAAGAGGGCCCAGGATGAAGCCGCGGGGTGGGCGCAAGATGCGGGCCAGCCACCTCAGGCCAAGCCCCGGGCCAGCGGAGAGGCCCCACCGGCCGGCGAGCTCGGCGGCGCCTTCCCGCGGGCGCTGGGCCGCAGACTGGGCCCGGGCCACGCTGCCCTCGGCAGAACAGCCACCCTCCGCCGCGATTTCCCCCTTCGCCCAGAGCCTGCCCACCGCCTCCACCCGCGGCCGGGGGCCCCACCGGGGGGNAGAGGGGAGGGGGACAGGCCGCCCCGCCACAGCAGGGGGAGCGGGAGGAGAACGGGCAGGGGGAAGGGGGCCGGCCTGCACTGACCGTTCGCCCGCTTCAGGGCGTTCTCGGGCCGCTGGAAGTACACCGGCATGATGGCGGCGGCCTCTCCTCCTCACAGGGCGGCGGCGGCTCCGCGCTCCAGCCAGGCAGCCCGCGAGGCCGGAAAGGGAGGGCCGCCCTGCGCCCGCGCGCGCTGACGTCGCCGGAAGCGGAAAGCCCTCCCGGCTGGCGGGCGGGACGCCGGGGCGCTGAGGTGATGGATCGTGAGGGGGATTGATCCTCAGGCGAGCGGCGGAGGGTCGGGGACTCCAGGGGTTCCTTTCTCGGTTTGTCCCAGAGGCCGGTGGTAGCGGGCTGCCCGGGAGTGGGTGCCGCCAACCCCGTGTGCCCGTCAGACCCCGGCTGGATCAGACTCTCAGCAGCCACAGGCCTCAGAATCAGGGGCCCGGCTCCAGAGAGCCATCTGAAAAACTTAAGCCTTAACTAACTTTATGACTAAATTAATTCAATGCAGAAGAACGTTTTGGCAAGAAATCACCGTGTATGCTAGGCCTTTGCTTGTCACGGCTTGTTCAGCTGGTCCAGAAATTGTGCATCAGGGCAGCTAAGAACTTGTGGAAAGGCCCTGCTTTGTGCACGTAGTCGTCATCAACTGCAGATTTCATCCTTAACCTTAAAATTGTGGGAAACTCCGTCAGAGGAACTCAGGCATTCACCTTAAGCGCAATAGTACTAGCAATATTGATAGGAGTGTACGTGTGATAACTCCTATTGCCAGTGTGTACTTACTGAAAGTGCTGATGTGAGAATATCCGTTGGCACGTGGAGAGGCAATGGACAGAGCTGTGTGAAGGTGTGTGAATTGTACACAAGTTCTACAACAGCAGCAAGTGGCTGTGTGACGGATGGGATATTTGGGATGACCAAATGGGAATAGCACCTCTCCCTGTAAGGCACTGAACACAATGGTGGCAGGAATGCGCAGCTACATCGGTGGTGACACTGTGGCTGTAGCTGTGACCCTCTGCTGACCAAGCTCTCTCACACCACTTAGGTATATCCGAGTATGAATTTTCAAAAACCACATATCCAAATGGAGAGGAGGTCTGTTTATGGTGACTAAAGGCAGTCTATTCTTGCCTCCTGAATTTCTGCTTTGGTACATTTCTTTCTGTGTAATTGATGCTTCGTCCCTTTTTGCGTACTGTTGACACTAACCATCTTGCATGGCCACCACAAAATTTCCTAACTCTTAAACAGTGCATTAAAATTCACCTTTAAGGTTGATTTGTAATCACAGTATATTGCTAAACAGAAAAATAGTTACAACTAAGATCAAAAAAGACACAGTCGCTGTATGGAAACTTTAGCACCAGCAGAATATCCATGTAACACTGATCCCTTTTTCACTCTAGTGCACAGGCCTTTACTCCAGAGTTTGGTTTGTTTTTTTTTTTTAATTAAAAAAAGTGACTTTGCTTTTTCAGTCTCTTCACGTGGGAGCTTTTCCGTGTCCTTGTGTCCTCGGTACCTCTGAGATCCAGTGACCGGTACCGTACACGGTGTTCTCCATCAGGCCACACTATTGATTAATACAGCAGTATTTTAGTACGGCCTGCATTGTGAAATGTCTCTGGCAGCCTAGATGTTTCTGTTTCAAGCCACAGTTATACATTCAGCAGCGTCTTCATTAAGCTATTTATAGTGCTGAACAAGGCTTTTTTCTTCTCTTCATAAAATTAATTTTGAAGTCTGTGGGATGAGTGCCATGGCACTGCCCAGCATCCACAGGCTGCTGTGTCGCTGGAGCCAGCGCCTCCCCTCAAGCCTCGCAGCCTTCTTAGAGTGGGGGGGCATCTGTTTATTTCTGGTTTGTGGCAGATTTTGCTATTCAGGAGCGTGCTCCTCTTCTTTGAATCTCTCTGAAGTTCCCAAAAGCCCTCCAGGAATGAATCAGATGATTTTGTATCAAGAGCAACTTTTATGGTCTGACTCCTCACGTCTCTTTCTGCACGGTGGCGAAGTATGTTAAATGCGCATCTTTAACTTCATACCTTCATGAAAATCAGATCGAAAGGCTGCTGCTTAACGTGTTCCTCAGACAGGCATGGTGCTTAGCAGGCCTGGCTTCTCTGCCAGGACTGCACGTTTTCTTCAGCAGCTTCTGGTGCTCCTGTGGTGATCCCAGGAGTTTTGGAAAGGTCTTCTTCCCAGCCAGCGGCAACACTGTGCCGTTGATGGAATTTGCACACTGTGACTCCCGTATGTGCTATTTCGGTTCATTCAACCTTGAAAATGAGATCTTTTAACTCTCAAACTCTGTCAGGAAGTGTAGTGATAGGACAAGGGGTAATGGTTTTAAATTGGAGGAGGGGAGATGTAGAGTAGATATTAGGAAGAAATTCTTTCCTGTGAGGGTGGTGAGGCACTGGAACGGGTTGCCCAGAGAAGCTGTGGCTGCCCCATCCCTGGAGGCCAGGCTGGATGGGGCTTGGAGCAACCTGCTCTGGTGGGAGGTGTCCCTGCCCATGGAGCTCCATCATCTTTAAGGTTCCAACCATTCTATAATGCGGGCAACGAAAAAAGAAACAAAACCCAAATTCTCCACGAATCAGTGTGTGGACAGTACCTAACGCCTGGACCCGCAGTAAATGGCGGCGGGGCTGAGGGGGGCTGGGCGGGGCTGGGCCAGGCCGGGGNNAGGCCGGGGCGGGGCGGCGGTGGCGGAAGGCGGCCGGGCTGGGCCCGGGCGGGGAAGATGGCAGAGCCCGAGGCGCAGCTGCTGCAGGCGGTGGGGCTGATCGGTGAGGGCCCGCCCGGGCCTGGGGAAGGGTCGGGGCGCTGGGGAGATGCTGTGAGGGGTCTAGGCCGCGGCTTCGGGCCGGCGGGGGGCGACCGTGCGGCGGTGGCTGCGGGGCTGCGGCCGCGGGGCCTGTCCTGGTCCCTTTGCCAAGGGGTGATTCGGTACAGGGCTAAACCGGGCACAACTCGGCCGAAATGGCTTAAATTCACCGCTTCCGAGGTTTGCGTTGTGAAATCAGAAATAGGAAAGGCAGGGAAAATCGTAAATAACGCTCTGGGTAATTGTAAATGGTCTGGGTGCTTGTTGATCAATACCTTGTTCATATGAACGCGTGTTCAAACTCCTAGGACTTGTTTCCCCCTCATGAAGCAGATCTGTAGTGGATATTTATTGACAGTTAAAGAAAGGAAACCCATAGTGCGAGTGTTGCCCCACAGCTTAAACTGTAGCAGCGTAACTGGGTGTCTAGGGTCAGAGTAAGGTGGAATTTTAATCTGATTCCAGGAAACAAACCTGATTAACCCATCGATTTACCTCCTTGCTGCTGTTTGGCATTCTCACAGTGAACATCTTTCCACCATAGAAAAAGACACCAACGGAGATGCTTTGTGGGTTTGGTGTTATCCATCCGTAACAGCTGAACTGAGGAGTCTCTTGCTGCGGAAATGCTGCCTTACAGATGAAAACAAACTGCTCCACACGTTTGTGTTTGGCCAGTATAAAAGGTCATGGTTCTACATCACAACTGTGGAAGTTCAAGATTCTCCAGCCTTGAAAAAGGTAGGACTCGTCCCGTTGGGTTTTGCTAGAGTGCAGGGAGGGCTTCTGCAGAGCCTCCTCTGGCAGTTCAAGCCGTGGTTTCCCAGTGTGAAACCTTCTATTCTCCCGTGCTGAGAAAAGGGGAAAGGGCTCGAGGTTTTGTGTGCACACAGATGCAGCTCTTGCCTAGACCTGCCAGTCCACACGTTCAGGTTTTCACCAAGGTGTGGGCTGGATGGAGCTGCAGAGAGGTTGAGATACGTGTTGCACAATGATTTTTATGTATTAAAATGGAGATGCTAATCCATGCATTTGTATCTACAGGAGCTACTGTAATTTTTAGTCCTAAGTTCAGCAATTACAGAATTACAATTTGTCTCTCTCACTTTTTTCTTTTTTTGGTCAAAAAAGCATTTAAAAGGGTCTTTTATAATGTCCAAAATCTTGTATGTATAGGACTTGATGCCTCTTTTTTTCCCCCAAAGGGTTGAGCGTTGTAGGTACTTTGTTTTTCCGCTACATTGGTTGCAAGACTGCAAATGTGCTTGAATCTGCTTGTATTTTCCCTGTTAAGAAGATAATTGAACTGTCTGTTGTGAAGTTTATTCAATTGTCATATATCATGCTATATTTTAAGTAGAAAGATAATGTCATTACATTCACACAGCAGAATATTGACTGCCTTTCCTCGCTTTCCATCTCCTATGAAACGTAAAGGTGTAAATGAATAAATAAGTAAAAGTAATGTGTCCCAATGCTGTCTCCAACAGTAGCAGTGGGAGATGCTATTTAAGGAAGGCATATGAGCCTGGTCACTGTCTGCTGACTTTTGGTGTCATACTGTCCCAGCCCACAATCATTCAATAAGGAAGTTAAAGAGTATTTCTGTTTGTGGGCCTGCTCTCTGTGAATTTTTTTCCCCCAGTCTCTTTTAACGTACATTGATGCTGTCTGCCTCCACAGGCTCCTTTGGCAACAAATTCTGAAAGCTTCCTACCTGGTGTGGGGGAGAAAAAAATGCCGTTCTATCCTTTAAAATAATCTCGTGAGATTAAAGGAAAACAATTCCTACAGAGTAGGTTAAGCAAAAGATAGTATGTGATAGATCTGGCGCAGTGGAATGAGTCGCATCAGAGATCTGTTGACCAGGCCTTTTCTGCAGTTAATTACTTGGATCTGCTGCTATCCCTCACTGTTTTCTTAATTGAAACACCTTGTTAGAGGACTGCAGTAAATTCAATAATGTGTAAAAAAAAAAATAAAAAAAATTCCTGTTCATATGGGATCATTAAATAAACTGTGGTTTTATGTGTGTGTCTTACCCAGGTGACGCACTTCTCCGTTGTTCTGATGGCCAAAGACTTTAACCCAGAGAAATATGCAGCCTTCACTAGGATACTGTGTAGGTCTGTATAAAAGCTGTTTTGAGGTACTGCTGTGTGTGTGTTTAGATCTTGCCAAAGCGAAAGATTAAATTTCATTGGTTTACATTTGGTCTAACAATCTGCTGGAAACTCAGTCCTACAAACTGTGAATCAGATTATATAAATTCTTTATTTGAGCTTGAGTTCATGCAATAAATGCTGGATGAGTGTCAGATGCCCAGAAGTTTTTGATGTCTTTTCTCCAGACATACACCACCACCCACTCATTCATTTTCTCTGAGAACATATTTCTGAAAAGTATAAACATTTAGGAAGATGTCAGTGCTGTGTAGTCAAAAGTTGGACATCTTGCATCTCTCTGCAACATCTCTACAATGCAGACTTCGCGCAGCTCCTCTGAATGAGGCACAGCACCCACTGGCATTTTTTCTTTTCCTCTAGGAAAATGAGAGCCTTCTGCCTTCTTTCAGCCAGACTGCCATCTTCTCCTTCCCTTGTCACGTTTGCTCACTTTATTCCACATCCCCGTTCATGATCTCTCTCTGCATCTTTCTTTGATTTTCCTCCAGTTCCCAAATTAGTTGGGTCCTGGTTCTTGATACCAAGAATAATCCCTGAGATTTTGCAGGTAATTGGATGCAATTGCGAGATTGTGTCACAGACCAGTTCTGCAGGGTGTTGAAAAACTGAGATTGTTCTTTTGCACTGATAGATGAAGTATTTAGATGCAGTGTGGATCACAGGAATGCTGAGGTATCAGCTAATGCTTCTTTTCCAATCCACAGTGGTTTCCTCTAAACATGGTAATTGATTTTCAAATGTGACTTAGCTTTGTGCTATAGCTCGTATGGAAAACAGAGAGTTGAGAGCTTCAGCACTGTTCCTGAATTGCCTTAACCCATACAATAGGTGATGGTGTCTCTCTGCTGGCTGGAAGACAGATAAAAGTGCATGGGTTTTGTTGCTGTGTGGTTCTTTTGTGTTGGTGGGGTTTTTGATTGTTTTGTGTCCTTGATACTCGTTTAAAAAACACGCATATTTTTATTTCATCATTTAGCAGACAGTATAGAAGAATGTCTTGGATAAAAAATGAAAAGCTAACTAGTCACCCAGCCTGCATGTAACAACAGGAGCTACTGTAGTAGTTGCTTTTTCTTAAAGCAGGCACCTTCCAACTCTGCAAGGAATCCTTAGTCTGGACACCATGCTTACATCTTTGTGCTGTGCTTCTATGTTGTAAATATTGGTTCTTTCATAAAATTGGAAACTCAAGTAAAAATACAGTGTAATTTTGGGGTTTTTTTTTAATGTAATAGAGGTGTTTTTATGTACATGTTGAAAGACTTCTAGCTTAGTATTTAAAACCTCGACCAGGTGTCCAAAATAAGAATTCCTGCCAACAGTATTGCTGTTTGTGATACTGTGATATTTTTTTTCCCCCCATATGTCTGCTAGTACTGGTTGCAGTCAAAATACCAGACTCTCTTCTTTTCTCACAGAATCTACTTGAAGCATGGAAGTCCAGTCAAAATGATGGAGAGTTACATTGCAGTCCTTACAAAGGGCATCTGTCAAAGCGAAGAGAATGGCTCTTTCCTCAGCAAGGATTTTGATGCTCGGAAGGCTTATCTTGCTGGTTCCATCAAAGGTTAATTAATACCAGACGTCTCTCTTCTGATTTCTTCTATACAGTATAAAATATAATCCAGTTTTCATACATATTTCTAGCAAACAGTGTTAAGAGTATTATCTCTGCTATTATTAGTAAGCTTCAAAAAATAAATTATAATATCAGCATGTGTATCTTCTATAAAATATTTTTCCACTCTTTTCTAGATATAGTATCCCAGTTTGGAATGGAAACAGTTATCTTGTATACGGCACTGATGTTAAAGAAGAGAATTGTAGTGTACCATCCCAGAATAGAAGCTATCCAGGAGTTTACCAGGTACTTTGGCAATCTATATCTTCCTGCCCACCAGAGTCCAACAAATTTTGAACCTTCATTGAGAGAAATGCCCATAATCAGGGGAAGAAGAAGTAAAAATCTGAAACCTCTTTATTGAAATCCTGCTAAACCCCTCTTAAGGATTTAACCATGTGTTATCTCAACTCAGAGAAATTTAACAGTAGAACGAGTGGTAAACTCTGCCTGTACTTAGAGCAGCAATCTCTGTAGTTCATCTATATGCCAGCCACATGAGACCTCATCAATACTAGTTTGTTTTTTTGTTTTTTTTCTTGTGACATGCATTTCATACTGTGAAACTTTAATTAGTGTAGGTAAAAATCTACTGTGTGTCAAATTGATCTCATTTCCCTAGGACTTTGCCTGCTTTAGTGTGGCATCGACAAGACTGGTCAATTCTTCATTCGTATGTACATCTAAATGAGGAGGAAGTGGAAGCCTTAAAAGCCTGCACAGGTAGTGATCATTTATTAATCAAAAATACAAAGAAAATTTAATTTTGGTTTCTGTTGCTGCAAGGTCTTGCACCAATAATTGCTTCATCTCCTGTTTCTTGGTGCATTTGCATCAGGCTGTCCCTAATTGCAGATGCAAAGCAGCTTTGAGACTTTTTTTATGATATTGTCATCAGAGGGACTGAAAGTCTTACTGTTGTACAAAAGCAGCTCATTCTACATAAGCCACTGTTTTTCCCAACTTCTGCACTTGGCTAGTTACCAGGTTTTGTAGGATTTTTTTTTTAATTATTATTTTTTTCAGTTCCTGACTCAAGTTCTGAAATTTTATTCTGCCTACTTCCAGTGAAGCCTCTGGCTCCTAATCACAGGCAGACTTTCCAAGTCTTGTAGGAGTCTGATGTGTGTGACACGTTGCTGTGTGTGCCTTGTACTTCACACAGAATCCAGGAAGAGGCCCTCGGTGTATGCAAAGGTTAACGTGACACATCCTGTGGCGACTGAGAGGCTTCTCTGTGTGGAATGATGAGCAAGGGCACTACTCATCCTCAGTATTTTTGCCACATCACTGACAGAGCTTGTTTTGGTTCACTAAACATCTTCCACAGGGAGAAGCTGCTCTTAAGTTTGCTCAGCTGCTGTGCTCTAAATAATAAAATCTGCTGGCTGTATTCCTTTGTTCCAGCCTAGTACTGACTTAGGCAGTGACAAGGAGCTCCTGAATGGAGATTCTTTTAAAGAGGAAGTTTGGTGCTTTTTCATTTGCAATTGAGTAATTTTAATAGCAAGGCAGGCAGTTTAAAATTTCAAATTGAGAACCCTTTCACATCGCACCTTGTGTTAGGGGTTCATCCGTGTTCAAGGAAGTTTTAGAAGCTGCTTTTTAAGCTCCTCAGTGAAGCATTCTGCTGGACACGCTCATCTAATGACTGACAACGTCAAGAGAGCAACTTCTTTAATCCAATGAGTATCGTCAGATACTCTTAGAACAGAATTTGGGACTGTGATTTTCTGCAGTGTCTTGGCTTTGTTTTGGTTTCATTTATGAAGATCCTGATCTTGCCAACGTTCTGCTCTCTAGGTTACATTGCTGGATTTACAGATTCTGAAGTGAACAGTAGACCAGACCTCTACGATGTGTGTGTGAATTTGGCAGACAGTGAGATCACTGTTTCTCCTGGAGTAAAAGGTGGGTTACTTTTTATATCTTGGATTTAGAGACTGTATATTTGAGAGTTGATAGTAATTGCTGAAACCTCACTGTAGTGCAAGTAGGCTTATCCTTCTTCCATCTGGGTTCTGGGATTTCACATGGCAGTCACAAAGAGGAATGCTTGTTTTGGCTTGTTATTTATATGCTTTTCTAGACATTACAGAAAGGGTCATTTTCTGTGAATGTGTGCTGTTTCTTTTTTTTCTCTTACTCAGAGGCAATGACAATGGGAAAACTTCACAAAGAAATTGGACAACTGATTGTTCAATCTGCAGAAGATCCAGATAAATCAGACAGCCAAGTCATTAAGGTTAATATTTAATTTTTAAATCTTGTTGAATGACTTCTATTGCTAAATCTTGGCGGGAGTGGGGGAGTAGGAGGAAGATTCCCCCTGAGAATTAGTCAGTCTCTTCTACCCTCTGCCTCTTTACAAATGAGCATTTTTATTCTTTGTACAGGTTTTTAAGGGTGACGTACTTGGTTTATATTGACTCACAGGTTACCACGTTGCTGAAGAAACTTCAGAAATTGGCTGTTATTTTGATCTTATAATCAATACATTATTTATAAGATAAAATTAATTTCCTAGTTTTATTCTATGCAGCATGTATTTTGCTCAGTACCTTCTCAGTAGTCTTAGAATCATAGAATCATAGAATGGTTAGAGTTGGAAGGGACCTTAGAGATCATCAAGTTCCAACCACCTGCCATGGGCAGGGACACCTATCCCTAGAGCAGGTTGCTCAAAGCCCCATCCAACCTGGCCTTAAACACTTCCAGGGATGGGGCATCAACAACTTCCCTGGGCAACCTGTTCCAGTGCCTCACCACCCTCACAGTAAAGAACTTCTTCCTAATATCTAATCTAAATCTCCCCTCTTCCAATTTAAAACCATTACCCCTCGTCCTGTCACTAGACTTCCTGACAGAGTTCCTGCCCAGCTCTTCTGTAGCTCCTTTCAGATACTGGAAGGCTGCTATCAGGTCTCCCCGGAGCCTTCTCCAGGCTGAACAGTCCCAGCTCTCTCAGCCTGTCTTCATAGGAGAGGTGCTCCATCCCTCTAATCATCTTGGTGGCCCTGAGCTGGACCTGTTCCAACAGTTCAATGTCCTTTCTATGTTGAGGACTCCAGAACTGAACACAGTACTCCAGGTGGGGTCTCACAAGCGCAGAGTAGAGGGGGAGAATCACCTCCCGTGACCTGCTGCTCACACTTCTTTTGATGCAACCCAGGATACGGTTGGCTTTCTGGGCTGCCAGCGCGCACTGCCGGCTCATGTTGAGCTTCTCATCCATGAGCACTCCCAAGTCCTTCTCCTCAGGGCTGCTCTCCAGCCATTCTCTGCCCAACCTGTATTTGTGCCTGGGATTGCCATGTCCCAGGTGTAGGACTCTGCACTTGGCTTGGTTGAACTTCATTCCATTTGCATTAGCCCACCTCTCAAGCCTGTCCAGGTCCCTCTGGATGGCATCCCTTCCCTCCAGCGTGTCAACCGCGCCACCGAGCTTGGTGTCATCGGCAAACTTGCTGAGGGTGCACTCTATCCCACTGTCCATGTCTCCAGCAAAGATGCTAAATATTACTGGTCCCAGTACTGACCCTTGCGGGACACCACTCGTCACTGGCCGCCACGTGGACATTGACCCATTAACCACAACTCTTTGACTGTGGCCATCCAGCCAGTTCCTTATCCACCGAGTGGTCCATTCATCGAACCCATGACTTTCCAATTTGGACACTAGGAGATCATGTGGGACAGTGTCAAACGCTTTGCTTAAGTCCAGATAGATGACGTCTGTTGCTCTGCCTTTGTCCGTCAAGTTCGTAGCAGTATTGTAGAAGGCCATCAAGTTTGTCAGGCAGGATTTGCCCTTGGTGAAGCCATGTTGGCTGTCTCCAATCACCTCCTTATTTTCCATGTGCCTTAGCAGAGATTCCAGGAGGATCTGCTCCATGATCTTGCCAGGCACAGAGGTGAGACTGACTGGCCTATAGTTTCCTGGCTCCTCTATCTTGTCTTGTCAATACCTTTACAATGTCCTACCAAGGAATGGCTTCTCGGCTGTAAAGCCTGACTTTTATGATGGTGTTTTTTTCACTCCCTCCCCTGTCTGTAGACAATTAGACATTTCCCAACGGAGCATCCTAGTGAAAAGACCTCAGTGAGGCCAGGGAAAGCGGCCTGTGGAGTAGCTTTATTCAACATGGCGTAAGAGCAGGCTGAAGAGCTGTTGCAAGTTTACCTTAAAATGGGGGTTTTATTTAAAATGAACAATTTATTTATAATTTTCTTTTTGTTTCGTATTGATTTTGGGGTTATTTTTAGTAACTGTATGTTAAAATGTTGTAATACCTACTGCTGTATTCACAGTTGCTTGTTTTTCTCTTCAAGGATATTTCTCTGAAGACAAAAGAAATCTTGGCTACTTTAGCCTCGCTGACTGAAGTTTCCGACGGCAGTGAAAAACCAACCCTGAACTCTGAGGCCCTGAAACAAAAGCGGTTTCCACCAGCGACAGAGAACTTTCTTTTTCATTTAGCAGCTGCTGAACAAATGCTCAAAATCTGATTTTGATGCACTGCAGTGTTAGGGACCAATTTGAGAATACTGTCTTTGCCATACAGATAGGAACACCTGATATTTTATATGGAAAAATTAAAGGTATAAGAGTGAATGTCAGATTTACTGTGATGTAATGCAGAATATCAGAGCTTGACCTGGAACATAGGGAGGTAATATTTGGGAACATTCGTGGTGACGTTATCTTCCCCAACTATAACTTTGTATATGTGGCTCCCAAATTTCCTATGGCAGTGTGGGTGCGTATACAGGGAGGATGGGCCCGTGTGTCCGGGCTGTGCCATTATGTTGGTGGTCGTTCATCCTGCAGGTTCCAGGTGTCGGCCAGCTCTGTTCTTCTTCTGAGTTGTCTTCCTGGGGCCTGGAACATGGGGTGCAGCACCCAGGGTGTAACTGCTGGTCTCTGCCCAGGGCTGCACTGAGCACCCTGTGGGTCTGAGGGCTCCTTCTGGGCTGCTCAAATACCTGGAACCCCCAAATAAATGGACAAGTTCTCTTCTTTCTACTTGAAAGTGTGTAGGCGTTAAGAAGCATGACTGGGAAGATCTGACTAAGTGGTAGCCTTACTATATTAAAGGAAGAGGTATTTTAAAGCTCAAGTGGGAGTTGAGCACCTCTTTTGGACTTTTGCCTTAGAGGTTTTCCCCCTTTCACTCCGTCCCATGCCTCTGATGGAGGGGGAAAAAGAGGACAGGATTGCTGTATTGAAAATGGGGCTTCCTAGAGGGGGCACAGACGAGTGCTTCTCTACAGCTGGAGCCTTTTAAGGTGTAGTTGGGGTTCTCCACTGACCTGGCCATTCCTTCGTGCTCCATTTGATAGGAAAATCTGATGAGTTGTAGCCTAATGGAGCAGCAATGTTGAGGTAGGCAGGAACCATAGGTGGAGCACCAACTACTTAAACGGCCTGAGCTGTGACACAGGTACAATCTGATGGTGCTCTGTGTGATCTAAATGTAGATGGAGACTTTGGAAGGAATAGTAAAAGCTGGGAAATAGTTTAGAGAAAATAACCATGTGCCAGCTTGTTCGGTTGCATAGCCATAACTCAAGAAAATTTTTTATTTTATTTTTTTTTCACTGAATGACCTGAAACTAACTGCTTTATAGTCTTCAGAGAAGAACTTAGAGCCTTTGTAGGGGAGTACTCTGAGCCAAACGATGTGTTTTTCTTCCGAAATGTCCACGGCAAATCAGTCAATTCTGCAGTAGCACTTTGTTGTAAGAAAAAAACCCCACCTTTTTCCTGGCCTTTGTCCAGATGGGCTGTAGCGTGTGACTTTACATAGAGATTTTTATACTTATGATTAAAACTTTAGTAACCAATATTTATACTCTTAAAGAATTGGTTGTTTGCTATTCTGAAACCGACAGAGCTCGTGAATAACTGTGTGCAAGCAATATTGGTTGGAAAGAGGCTTGTCCTGTTGCTGTGTATCATACATGAAGGAAATCTATTTTCGAATGTGGATGAGGAATGTGGGATCTATGTATAAAATGAGTAGTTTTTACAGTCAGTAAATGAAAGTGCTTCAGAATAACCCCCTATTTTCAGGGGTGTAAAATTCTACTTAAACACTTACTCTCTAGTTTAAATTCTGAATACAGAACCACGTGCTTTTTCTCTTTTAACTTCTGATAAAAATCCTGCAGTTGCCTTTGTTTGCCTGTAAGTGCTCAGCGGCTTATTATTTTTTCCCCATTTGCCCATTGATGTTTTTTCATAACAGTTCTTCAGTCTTGCTGCTTCTGATTTTGGAGCTCAACAGTTGGAATAGCACAATTGCAAAATCATGCTGAGAATTCTGTTTGGGACCTACTTTAAAGTCCACTGAAACACAAGTCTTTGACCAAGAAGAACCTGAAGGTGCTCTGTCAGTAACCATGAAGAAATTCACAGAGTTTCTCATTAACAAAAAGCCTTAAGGAGTGTCATTGAGGTTGTGTGGGTGTTGGGGACAAGCAGAAGGAGCAGAGAAGCTCAGTTACAGCCCGACTATCGAGCGCTTCCTTTGCTGTCCCTTTTGGAAATGGTGAAGCTGAAAATCTCGGTGTTGTGTTAGAGCTTGTACCCTGACCTTTGTGTGAAACAAATGAAATACAATTTTGCACTTAAGGAACTGGACTCAAAGCACGCTTGTGTCTATTAAAAAAAGCAACAAACCATCCTAAACAGTCTGCCCTTTAATTTATGTTAAACATATTCTTGAATAGTCACAGGCCTTGGCCCTTAGTTTTGCAATACTGCCATTAAGCTACAGCTGGATGGTTTATGTCGGGCATGTACTAGAAGATGCATTTGCCTCCCTCACCTTCAGGACTTGCTAAAGATTGTCCTGATCTTCTTGGGTTTTCTTAATGGCTTTTGCCACTGCTTCCTCTCAAAAATGTTTAGGATAAAATAGAAAAATCTGCAAGGTCAGGAGAGGGAAAGGTTTCTGCTTACTCCTCACTTCCCTTTCCCCAGGATGTGTGCAGGATCAGACGACACCCTTTCTTCTTCCTCCTAGAAGCAAAGACCGTGTAAAATGAAATGTTCATTCATACCTTCTCCTCTGCCTGCCTTCCTCTTCTTGGGTAAATACGAAATGATGGGGGGTGGGTTAATAGGAATGGTTCCTGTCAACTTGCTGAGAGACGTGCCCCAGAAGGCAAGCAGCGTGTAGAATAATGGAAAGCTGTGAATTTAAGTGAAAATTGCCTGTTCCTCCCTGCATTGAGGTGTAAGTCACTCCCTGAGCCCCTCCACCTTGCCCAGTGCCTGGAGCACATCTGTACAACATCTGCAGATACTGGAAGGTGGATGAGAATAGAGCAGAGGGGAGCGGAGTGAACAGTCAGTCCCTTCAGTTGTGATTTAGCTGAGTAATAAAGACAAGTGGAGGAAGGTTTTTAGCTGCGATCCCAGCCCGAGGCATAGCTGCCCAGCTGAGGTCATTCCTCATAGCTGCCAAGTGCTGTGAGACTCCGGAGGAGACTCCCAAGAACTGGGCAACAGCTCCTGGTGTTGGGTGTCTGATGGGGCAGGACACGCTGCAGCACAGGGCTCCCTCCCCACCTCCATCCTTCCTTCTCCACCCCTGGGGCCTGCGGGGAACAAGCAGGGCTGGGCTCAGGGTCTGGGGGGAGCACAGGGACACCAGCTCCAGCTGGGGAAATGCTTTGATCTCACTATTCCCTGATGTGGGAGTGGCTGATTTATTTAAACTCTTAAGCAACATGAAAGGGATGTTGAAGCCTCATTGTATATTCCTAAAGTTCAAGATGACAAGCTGGGCAGGCAAGGAACTGCTCCCAAATTGTGCTGTACCATGACTTAGGTTTTCCTTGAAGCCAAAAGCTTCCGTCTCTTGTAGCTTACCACACCTTAAACTGGTTCCACCACTCGTGTGCTGTCACTGAACACACCGGCTGGTGCTGAAGGCAGGAGACAGACCTGCCTTGGGCTGAGATGTTGTTTATTCTGAGCTACAAAGGGGAAGGTTTTCCTGTAGCTGCGGACTCTCCTCTCAAGTCCTTCAAACACGATGCTTCACTGCTCGTCCCAGTCTTGTTCCCTTCACTTACCTCATCCCTCTGGACTACCAGGGGGCTGGTCCTGTCAGGTCCAGAAATAAAGTCTCATAACAATTTTAAAGACCAAGGATGCCAAGGGCTTTCTAGCAACTTGTATTTCCTGCCCTGGTTCGGGAAGCAGCTGAATCACCCAGGCTGACAATTCAAAAGGCAGGTGCCTGCCCTCCTCTTCTAGAAAATTCTGGTTGGGGCAATAGAAACGTTGCTGAGGAGGAGGGAAAGTAAAGAGGCATTTAATAACCCTGAGGGGGCTGTGTTTAATATTTCATCTGGTGTATGCATTGAGAAGGTGGTGGCGTTTGATAATGGGCAGCTGTAACAGCAGAGACTATTACCAGCCCCGTTCCACACGCCTTACTCAGAGTTGTAATGACACCGATTTGCTTAAAACATCCAAATGTGGTGCCAGAGAACTTAGAGCTTGTCTAGTTACCATGGTGATCCAAAGTTCAACATCCAAAGGATGTGTTATTTTCAATGTGTTGGCTTTGCTCTACTGCTGGTTTTTGGTGTGTCCCCTCTGTTTTGTTTCCACCGTGGTTCACGTAACCAGCATTTACTTCAGCCATTCTTAAATGATGTTTAAAAAAGGAGCAGGGGGAGAGGTGTGGGTCTTCACTGTCCCGCCAATGAATGTTTACTGAGAGCAGAATTAGACCCCTTCTGAGCTTGCCTTTGGTGTGTTATTGAAATAAGATTGATAGAGAAACAGGGGTTTAGAGAATCTGATGGTAGGCTGTGAGCTGTTGCTACAGCTGCAGGAGACAAACACTTCACTGAGCGAGATGGGCTGAGACCGTGAGCCTCTCCCACCTGTCCCTCTGCTATCCAAGGAAAAAGAAGCTTCCTTTTCCCCGCTGTCCTCCCCAGCTGAGCCTGATGCCATCCTTCCTTCTTGGGTCCCCTTTTGGTGGCCGTTGGAGATGACATGTGGCTTCGCTGGCCTTTGGTCTCACCCAGCTTTTATGCTGTTGACCCTGATGGGATTTTTACTCCCAAAGGCAAGGCCAAGGTGCCCCCCACCGAGTTCAGGTGTCTGTGATCCTTTCCCTTTAAAATCTCCCCCAGGGAAGCAGCGCACACCCTCTGCCACCCTGAGGTTTGGCCAGTGTCTGTACTGTCCTCCTGCAACAGCCCTACAGCTCCTGTCCTCTCCTCTGAGCCTTCCTGCTGGCAGTTGTCAGAGGAAGGCTCAAAAAAAGGCAGAACTGGAACAAGAAACTAAACTCAACCCTCTACTTCCTGCTTTTGTTCAGTGCCAAAAGCACAGCAGGAAGGGTTTTCCTGTGGGAGACCGGCCTGGCTGTTCCTCCTTACTTTGCTCTACGCTGCTGGCTTCCCCCAGGGATGGAGTAGAACTGGGAAGCCCTGAAGAGAAATCTCCTCCAGCAAAAGGAGAGCAGTGACCTGGGGAGTGCACTGATTGACAGGCTGAACCTTCTGCTACTTCTCAAAAGGCAGCTATTCTGTTGGGATAAACACCATCAACTCACAAAAGCGGGGATTCCTCACTGTCCACCGCAAGGTCAGAAAGCCACAGGATTTCCCAGTGGCTTCAACATAAACCCCCCCCCAAAAAAAGCTCATGAGGCTTCAGGCTTCACAACTCCTTCAAGGATGTTTAGAAAGCCAGGAGTGGCTTTGGAGCCAAGTCTGACACCTTGCTCCCGAACTGAAACAACTAAACAAAACCAGTACTATTTGCCATCAGGGTGGCTTTGTCACATAGCACTTTAATGGCACCCTCACTCCTGTCTCTCCCTTGAAATGAGAGTTACTAAATACAATGAAACATAAAATCACAGAATGGTTAGAGTTGGAAGGGACCTTATAGATCATCCAGTTCCAACGCCCCTCCCCTGGGCAGGGACACCTCCCACAGAGCAGGTTGCTCCAAGCCCCATCCAGCCTGCCCATGAGCCCCTCCAGGGATGGGGCAGCCACAAACACACGCAGTTGGGATTCTGAGAAGAACCAGCTTGACTTTACCCAAAGGACTCCTGATGTTACTGCCTTTCCCAGCTGTGTTCCTGGAAACCAGCACATCAAAAGATGCAGCAGCACAAACTTTTGTATTCAATAATCTTTTAATTAAGAAATCAATCACACAAGGAAGCAGAGAGAACACAGTTTGGGACAACACTGTGTTACAGTGCTTGCCGGTGCAAATATCACCAACAGCATTAAGTTATGGGCACAAATCTGCCTGGGGCTGGCAAAACCGCTTTGCCAAGTCTTTCCAGACCACACCATCGCACACCAGATCCGGTACCTGCACCACCATAACCTCACCATTCCGTCAGTCACTGAATTTGCTGATGCATTCAGAATTCACTTCAATCCAGCACACTATCTATTAACGCCCATCTCTAAATTCCCCTGTTGTAGAATAACTCTGTTTCTTCTGTAGATGCCTGGATTTCTGGCTCAAGGTCTGCTCTCTTTATCTGCAATGTATAAAACAAGGGAATCAGCACCACCAGACCCTGGCCCGTATATGTTGAGCCCTCTTTACTGCACTGAACTCTGCACAAATTGAAATACTGTCTTCAGAAGCAAGACCATAAGGGATTTGTGATTCTTTATTTATATGGGGGTCTGAGGAAGTTTTTTTTGCTTTGGGGCTTTGTCTTCCTTCTCTGACATTTTCTACATGTGCAAACAGAGGGGAAGAATTATGCTTTGTGTAAAATTAGAGGTACTCCAGAGATCTGAACGGAGCATTAGTGACGTTATCTCCATTCCCTTCAGAATCACTGAGGCTGGAAAAGAACTTTAAGATCATCGAGTCCAACAGTAAATATATTTGGGTGACTCACCCAGCAGAACTTCTGCTGGGGGCTGAGCCATTGAGAAGCTCAAAGGGAACCCACCAGCCAGACTCTCAGTACAGGATTTCCTCACAAATCCCCTCATTTATGTTCAGTTAATCTCTTATGGCAACAAGGGTGAAGAAATCTAAAACCCAGAGATTACAATGCCAAAAAGTTTTGGCAAATAAAAGAAGCCACTGAAAATTACAAGAGTCCAGTCTGTGATTTGCTGAGAATATTCACACAGTGCTAAGAAGGGAGAGGAAATAAATGCAGAAAGTAGCTCCAGGCTCATCTCCCACTTGGCCTGCTCCAAAGCCCAAGGTTCCAGGGCTACACTCTCCATTTAAGCCTTGCCAGGAAGGTGTCCTTTCCCAGGGAAGCGAGTACACACCACGGTGCAGTACGGCGGGGTGAGGAGATGTCACATGCCAGTCAGTTTACCTCTGATGAGCTCACACTGACTTTGCGTGAAAGAAAACATTCTCATCTACATCCTCCCTTTCTCCAGCAGGACTGAAAACAGTGCTGGAAGAGCCCTCATTTTAATCTTTCAACACAGCTCTCCTGAACTTACTTGCTTCGGACTGCTGTAAAAATGTGAGGATTCAATCTACATTGAAAAGTGTAAATATAGATAACACACAACACAACTTAGACCTGGCAAGTCCCATCAGCCTCTGCCTGGTTCCTGCCTTCACAAGCAGCCTCTCTGCTGCCCCGTTGTAGATGCGCAGCCACAGTAACCCTATTGATATTTTCTCTGTGGCCTTAACACTGCTGACCATAGCTACAGAATGACTATTTAACATACCAATAATCCTAAATCAATTCCTGCGACAGGACTTACCTCCCCACACTGTGGGAACATACTCAGTGAGAGCGGCAGCATCCCCGCCAGCGCTGACGTAATCATAAACATCCTCACTGAAGCCAAAGCACGTGGAGTTTTTGCCAATTTCGCTCTGTCCAAGACATTGAAAAAGTAAGTGTGTCAGTTTGGGCTCGAAAAACAATCTGACAGCAAGACAAAGAGCATTAGCTGCTATTTTGGTGGTTGAAATTGTACCGAAATTAGGAATAATCTTGGCTTACAAATCCTAAAGATGTGTTCTTACTTTATTTCCTATGCTCTTACTCCTCACTTCCTGTTCTTTCCCTTTCTGTATTTAGCTGCAGCATTTTCCAAGCCCAGACTGTCAACACAAGATTAAGAAAATAGGCAGTAAGATCAACATAACAAATGAAGGGGCATTAGTGTTTTAAAGTGTCTCGGTCCTTTGACTAAGATTTTTCTTGCGTTACTCTCTTTCCTTTCAGATTTATTTCCTCTTGGGAGTCCTACTTCACCTTGGGCAAAACTCAGTACTCGATATATTTTTAAAATTTTAGCTTACATCTGCATGTGTATTTTCTGATAAGAGGAGCCCCTTAAGCTAACAAAGGGGGACAGGGAATTGATTCAGGCAACACTAAATTACCTGCATTATTTCTACGATCCCAACCAAAAGCTCAGGGCAGGGTAAGGATTCTCTCTAACACATACAATGAATTCTTCTTATGATACAAGCTCTCTTAATATTCTAAAAGCAACAAAATGTTTTGCAACACATAGAAAGCTGTTTGGAAGCTGGGATCCAGTTTTAGTTGCATGTTCAAGTATGGTATTACCTCTTCAGAAATAACAAATCTAAGCTGAGTGCTGTGAACAACCTTGACACCAGACACCAGGGAACACAGGTGCTGGAAAACAGCCTGTCGGGAGAGCACAAACACGTTTCCTGCATGGGAGCAGAGAGGAAACCCTTGGAGTTTTACACAACCTCCTGCAAACCCTCACACCATGGATGCGAACAGAAGCAGATCCTTTCACAGATAATTACTTCTGCCAAGTAACAGTGCAAATCCAAAAAAAAACCAACCCTGGCAAGTGGTAACAACCAGGCTGAAAAGCAGAACAGACACTGAGCAGGCACCCCCAGCCCTTCTGCAGTAGCTCCTACCTTTCCACAAAGTAGGTGAGCACAGCTGGCAGGAAGAACGTCGTCCCAAACAAGGCTGCTCTGGACAATGCTGTTTCTTTAACGGCCTCCAGGGAGAGAGAGAAATAAATGTTGTTAAAGCAGTGCCCTGTGCAACTTCAAATACCACATGCTTTTGGGAGCACTTTGTCTAGTGTTCTGGAGTTTCAAGTAACAGGTAAATGAGAGATAAGAATATTTGTTAGAGGAATTCTTTCTTAAATGGAAATTGAACTCCTACAAGTGGCAAATATTCCACTTGTGACTAAGAAATACCTTAAAAAGGAAGTGAAACACCTGATGCCATATCAAGTTTTCCTACCACAACAATAATTTTGCTGAGGCTTGCGTTTTTTAAGTTGTGCCAAGCTTCTTCCAAATGGTTATACCTTCTGGGCATCCTAACTATTTGAAGTACTCTCTCCAGTTGCCCACAAATCGTTATGCTCACCTAGCTGTTTCCTCCCCTCTGGACAGCAGCAGGGAATAGGAGGGTCACTGAGAGCACATAGAAAATATGTTCTAGTTCCCATGCCAGGCCTTACAGAGGCTGTCAATGAGCAAGGCTAAGAACAAACACAGAGCCAGCTTTGTCAGCAACTGCAGCCCAAGGATAAAATGCATGAGCACCTTGTAGATCAGGGCATCGCCCCTTGGGAGGCACAGCCCTGAAGTAATATTCCCACTACAGAAAGTGCACGTGATATGTACAGCACTGGGTTTTTCTCTGAGGTGAACCACCAGAATAAGGTCCAAGAGTCTTGATTGCTTCTAAGGTGATCAGGGCAAGCAGAAATGCCTGTGCTGGTGTCTCTGTGGCTCACCTCTGGCACTCGGTATACTGGCCTGGGGAGGTTGCCAACCCCTGAAGACACAAGGGCTGTGGAACCGGATGCCTGAGCATCCAGTCCAGAGTACTGGGTGAATCCAAGCTCACCCAAAGATCCAGCACCTGATCTGGGACTCCTCATTTCAATATATCCAACTCTATCTACTCTCAGTATCGTATTCAGCTCTTAGCAGGGAATGAAAGGCAAATCAAGAGGGCCCTCCACACCCTGGCCTACCTTCTCACCAGCCTTCTGTGACACTCCTATAACCTTGCCATTCCTGTCCATCACTTCAATTCCATCCTCAAATTCTGGGCTTCTCACCACCGCCACAGTAAATGCACTCGTCAAACCTTCAGAGTTAAAGAGAATTTTGCTTTAGAAGATCAGGAGGACTATCTCAACAGCAACATTCATAACTGTGCATTTCACATCTCTAGTTCAACAGTTCACAACTGAGTAACCTGACCAAAGAAGCAGCTGAAGAAGAGGCTGCCCCATAAAAATTTACTTGGGATCTTAATTTTTGTTTCAGAAGCTTGAGGGAGATCTTGAGGACCCAATACTAAACGTGCTTTATCGTTACAGACTCGGAGCTTTCAATCATTGCCCACAAGTTCAAACCAAGAGTACCTCGGTCTGAAGAGAAAGGGGAGGGGTTTGTGTTTGTTTTTGGCAGGACTCTTCAATAAAGACACCAGTGTAACAGATGGCACTTGTCAAATGTTGGGCTAATACTAATCAGTTACCCTCAGGTTTCTCTCAAGACTTAAGAAAATGGAAGCATATTTCAACACCTGCTCCAAGGAAGGCAAGTCAGAAAGCTCTTGTGCAGATCCTTGGAAAGATTTGAGTAGCCATCTCACACAACTTGGAAGACAGGAGATGATATTTGTTTTAATTTAACCAGTTTCCTCTGAGAAAGGCCAAAAATTTATTTAAATGATATTAGAAAAACAGTTAATGATATTATATAGTTAAACTTGTCCTGGTGGAACTTCACCATGTCAACAGAGCTGTTCCAGTAATGAAATGAGTCCCATTCCCTTGCAAGGCTAAAATATTCTGTTGAAACAACTACCACTTTCCACACTGTCAGCAAGTAGGCAGCTGCTGCTGGCTGAGTAAGGAACTACACCAGCACACACCTAGAGCTGGGTCACACTCTGGTGTCAGGTATGTGCCAGTTTGAGTGCTGCTGCCCTCCTGATCCTTTCTGGTATAACATCCAAGCCAAAGAAAAATGCCAGCTTTATCCCCTGGAGAAACAATTGCATGTCTTGCATACAAAGGTCAGAAGAATGCTCTGCAGCAATAAAACTAAAAGCCAGCAAGCACCGGAGGTCAGCTACACTGATCAGTGAGCGTTAACCCTCCCATGGGAAGGATGGTGCACGGGAAAGGCAGCCAGAGAAGGCGGCTAGGAAACAGCCAGACCACATCTGTGCAAGGGCAAGGAAGATTTACAGTCAGGTGGGGACAGCAAACGGCCCTCAGACCAGGTGCAGGATGTATAGTTTATCTATACTCACCAAGCAGAGGAGCAGGCAGAAGTTTTTGAACAACTAGTTGGACTAACGAACTCCTCAGGGTGTATCGATTCATGAAGACAAAAGGAAGAGCCTAAGGCATTGGGAGGAAATAGGCACCTTCTATTAAAAAAAACGTGTAGTATTTCAGTATGTGCAACAGTTCAGGAAAATAGATCTGTGACTTAGTACATAGTTCCCATCTATAACAATAAACAAGTGCCCTGGTTTAACATTCCAACAAAATACCTATGTTCTCTAGTCTGAAGATCCTTCAAATACTGAAGGTATTTGTAATCACTCTTTTAGGCAGGAACACAAAAATATTATGATTTAAAAACGCACTGAAGATTATTATGTATAGGAAATAGCAATATGAATGCAAGGACAGAAAAAGGAAAACAATTATCTCTGACTAATATTCCTTGGACTTCCATCCAACTGCCTTGTGACACACACTGCTCTCTCCCCCAGCCAGGGCACCTGGGGCACTTGTGCATTTGCTCCCAATTCTCTGCAGTTTCTATGTTCCCACAATACACCGGCAGGAGTCCTGTGTCCAGTTCTGGAGTCCTCAACATAGAAAGGACATTGAACTGTTGGAACAGGTCCAGCACAGGGCCACCAAGATGATTAGAGGGATGGAGCACCTCTCCTATGAGGACAGGCTGAGAGAGCTGGGGCTGTCCAGCCTGGAGAAGAGAAGGCTCCGGGGAGACCTGATAGCAGCCTTTCAGTATCTGAAGGGAGCACCAGGAGAGCTGAAGAGGGACTCTTGGTCAGGGAGTGTAGAGACAGGACGAGAGGTAATGGTTTTAAATTGGAAGAGGGGAGATTTAGATTAGATATTAGGAAGAAGTTCTTTCCTGTGAGGGTAGTGAGGCACTGGAACAGGTTGCCCAGGGAAGTTGTTGATGCCCCATCCCTGGAAGTATTTAAGGCCAGGCTGGATGGGGCTTTGAGCAACCTGCTCTAGGGAGAGGTGTCTCTGCCCATGGCAGGGGGGTTGGAACTTGATGATCTTTAAGGTCCCTTCCAACTCTAACCATTCTATGATTCTATGATTCATTTAGGAATAAATGGCCAGGATATCAGCTAGTGCTCAGAATCTCCCTTGGAGGACAAAAGGGAAATACTTCCACTGTCACCCATGGGCACAGCTCCTCCTCAGACCTCTGGGAAGCCCTGAGCGCTGCTGTGCCCCACTATACAGAGGTGAAAGTCCATTTCACAAAAGCAGGAACAGCCATAATTTTCTGCCAGAAGGCTTATGAAAATTACTGCTTAGAGCAAAGAATGAGGAAACCTGTTACAGGGGCATCTACACTTGCAACGAGTGTCACGGGATACGAGCTTATTCTGATACAGCAAACTCTGAAAACCACGAGTTCCTACTCCCACCCAGCACAGAGTGAGCGAGGCAGCCCTCAGCTAAAGAGCCTGCCGGGAAGGCTATTTAATCTGCACTCCATAGGGTATTTTCAGGGCCATGCCACTTCTGGGATCTGAGCTAACTCTATCAAATGCCTCCAGATTTCAGCACTTTTTTTTAGAGCTAGACAGATCTCTTCCACTGCACCACATCAAAAATCAACCCCAGCAACTCAGTGAGTTATTCTGTGTTTTAAACCCTGGCCACTTCCTCTCACCACCTATTTTCTAAGTTTGCAGAATAATAAAGAAAAAGACAGAAGAGGAAGCATCAGAGGAAGCCAAGCAAGGTATTGGTTAACATGTGATCAAGAAAACTCTTATTCTCAACAGTTGTGGGGCAAAACATCAGAGCAGAGCATTAAAGCTCAATTCTGAACGATATCTAGCAGTATAATTATCTCAGTACCTAATCCTTCTCAGGAGAGCTTATTAGGAAAGCAATCATTGAGCAAATACATACGCCAATACATGCTGCATAGGAAATGGCTCCCAAGCCGAGGTAGATCTGCTTTTCATGACCTGAGTGCTTCTAAAAAGGACAGAAGAAACATACTCCATAAGTGCATTTGTAAAACACTAGTAAATCATGCTCAAAATGGTCTTGTACAAGTAAGACAATTTCAGAAATAAAAATCGACACATACTTCAGTCTTTGTGGTACCATTTCCATTTAACAGGGTGAATCCTGTGGTGTATGTGTGAAACACAAACTGCAGGAAGGAGAGATTACAAGCAAAAATGAATTTAGGATTGAGAGACTAGAACACTTGTAAACGTAGAAAGGAAGAGGTAATTACCTGATAAAAAAATGCTTGCTTTGCCTGGACCTGGAGAGATGAAGCAATAACCTAAGAGATAACCCCACAAGAAAATTAGGTTGGATTAGTCCAGAAGTTTTTGGTGAGCATTGGTGGGTACAGAGAGAACTGTTATGTTACCATCTGCAGCAGCACCAAAAGCTCCAGTCAGCACTTGAAGCTACTTGCCTGGATTCCAGGCTGACACACTGTCTGGCCACACGGGACATACTCACTTTTTCTACCCAATATAAAGTAGAGAGACACAGTGACTAAAGCACTGTGTGCAAGAATATTTGGGCAAGATACTTTCTTAACCAAAATAATCAAAAAATGCATCTGTACCTGTGAAGCTTAAACAGATGCAAATAAAATAGCTAAGGTAATAAAAATATAATTAAAGTAGTGAATGAGAAAGGGCCAGATTGTTTTGGCTAGTGGGGATATAAAGACCACATCTACCTGATCTACGATCAAAAATTCTAGGGTTCACTTCCCAACTAAAGACAGTGAATAAGAACTTCAGTTTTAATAAATCACAGCCCTTCTTGAGGTCTGGTCTGACAGGTGTGGAGCACTCTCAAGCGAGTCAATCAAGATAAGGCAAACAATGAATAAGAGGAGGCCATGAAATTCCCAAAGCCTCAGAGAAGGATCAATAATTCATTTAATATTAGTGGATCCACTACCTTTGTTTTTAATGACAGCCCTTAATCTAACGACATCTGTGAAAGAGCATTAAGCTGTAAACACCAAAAAGAAATATTTCTGTTAATTCTACTAATGTTCTTAATGAATTTAACAGCCATTAAGACTTTGATTATACATCACCGTAGTGTCACATAAACTCATGCTATAATCTCTAGATGGAACGACAGATCTCAGTATGTTTACTTATGTTAAACCCAAAGACAAACACATCTAATGAATAAGAAGGCATATAATTACAGCTACTGATTTTATAAAACAAAATGGTACAATTTTGAGCACTGTAACAAGAGATTATTTTTCCGTATTTTGTCATTTCTTGACAACACCATTTCTTACTTGCAAATGCACAATTTACATAAGAAAAAAATCATATTCTGGGTCAAAAACCCCGAACACAAGGCTCTAACTCCTTCCTATTACAGTTCCATAATTTTTTTTTTTTTTTTAGGTTAAACAGACCAAAACTAGGCCTTGTTCTCAATGCCAAGCAAATTTCACCTTGTATCAGAGAGCTGACCTTCACACGCAATTAATCTCTTTGGATACTACTGAAGGAATGTAGTAAAAAAGTTCTGGACTTCCAATGAGATTCCCCAAGAGCTTAATTTCTAGATGACTCAGCTTCTGCTGAAAATACAACTAGGAAGTCTAAAATCTTCTATTCCCTCCCGACAACCTCTGGCTTTGCAAAAATGTAAGCCCTGTGGTACACCAGCACCTTTAACGATTACTCACCAATGGAAGAGTTATGGGCAGGAAGGCTAAAAAGAAAGAAGACTTAATTTCAGTAAAAGTAACTTTCCAGTACAAATTTTGAGCAGAAAATCCCCCTAACTTCCCCCCCTCTAGTTTCAGTTCTAAGTAAAACATTAGCCCACAAAACCCCCACCTTTGTCTCACATTCCTTATTAAAGAAGCCAAAATACCCAGTCACAGCTGAAGGAGCCCTTGTGAACTCAGCGTGACTACTCAGAAATCATGTAACGGAGTTTTGTACAGAAATTGCTTCTCCTCTCTATGTTGAAAAAGGACATAGGTGGCAACAAAGGCTGTCACAGTTGGGAGTGGTTAATGAAGTAATCAACCTAAGTGTGGTTATATCTGATTAACAACCTGTGGCTCCCTAAACATCACCCCAAGCAGACTTTATCTGCCACCGCAGCAAGCAAATTTGTAAAGTAGCAACATCCATCAAGTGAAAATTTAGCTCACAGTAGACTGTTTCACACATGGACGGATTTGGGAACTCATTCTGCCATGATAAAAACCAGGGACTGGTCAGACTGTTTCCACCCACCCGAGCAGCTGAACTATGGGGAAAATTCCTCAAGGGGACTGTAGGAATAAATAAATCTTCAACAGAAACGACGCTGCAACTAGCAGAAGTAAGAGTCTGTTTTTCAGTAAGAAGAAGAGCGTTGCTGTAATACCACAGTGGCTATTTACTATGAGCTATTCTCCTCTGATGCTTCAGTCACACACACAAAACTTCCCTTAAGGGAACATACCTGGAGGCCTAAATAAAACAGGAATTATCTTGTCTGTATCAGGATGTACACTGGACTTAAACGAAAAAGAAAAGAAAAAAGAAAGCAGTCAAATTAGACCACCTTTGCCATACTTGAGTTAGACAGAAAGGAAAAAAAAAAAAAAAAGATTTCTAAATATTTTGTAAACTTACCAGGCTTAGCAGGAAGGCTTGTTTTGTCTAAACAATTTGAAAATTAGGTTAGTAATCAAGTTTCAAAAGAGACGAGGTAAAAATCTTATGTCTAAATTTATTATACCTTGTTTTTCCAAATAGCTTACTTTTATACCAAATGCCATATACGTATAGACCCCTTTAATTATTTTTTTCCCTAAAATTTCTCTCCATGTACTCCCCGTTGATATAACTTACATCCCATGTGCTGTATAACAGCACCAAAACACACATCATGGCAGAACAGAAAGTTAATTTCAAAAAGCTAAACTAGCAGATATTTTGAAACAGAAATCAACAGTTCTCAAATATGGCTAAAAGCCTTAACACTTCTGTTAAGACTTCAGCTTTTCTGGAATCAGAGTTCTTATTTTTCCTTCCAGACTTTGACACACAGAGTAGTAAATGCCACATGGGAAGAGTTGAGCCCACAGTGAATCAAAAGACGGCACTACTTTCCAGGAATTCCATGAGTAGGTTTCCCACCCAACAACTTCTACTGCTCATATTAGGTGACGTGAAACTGAACCAACCCGTCCTTCTGTATGACGATACAACATCAGAGATTCAAAATAAGCTTGTTTTACATATTTATCACCCATGTATATCATCGCAGCAGAGGACAGACAGGCTTAATCAATGATTCCTAGAGTGATCCGAGCTTGTATTTTAAACTCAGCCACACGATACAAACTCACATTCTTCAGGATGGCAATAATGCAATTTGGCATCAGCAGGCATCCCAAGAAATTTCTACCAGATTCATAGATTAGAAAAATCTCCGTAGTAAGGAGTTTTTCTTGTGTTATCCCACGTATCCGAATCTCTGTATTCTTTCTGCCAGACCTTATACTAATAGCACCTATTTCAGCCATGGACAATGACACATCTATTTTCAGTAAGCTGCACTCCAAAATACCTGATCATTCTGTATGGGCTCACTTAGTGTCTTTCCGCTGTTTTGGATTGATAATCTGGCAGTTTTTATTTCATCCTGTATTTGAGAAAAAAACAAACCAATCAGAAAAAAAATAATTCAGATTTCAATATTCTACAGATCAACACATCAGTTATATGACATACTAAGTACAAACCTAGAATGTCAAGCTAATGCACCTATCCTTCACCAAAGCACTTAAAACAAGAACACATCTTGACACACAACAAATTCACAGTCATAAAAACTTTATTCAGGCTCCCTTGGTCCCTTTATCCTTCAACTCATTACATAAATGCACATGAAATGCACATGAACTTCAAGTATATGAAAAACTCACTGAAATCAAGAGCATTATTTTTATACTTAAAAGTTATCCACGTGCGCTGGCAAATTCAGAAAAAACAATATTCTTGTTGGCACTTAAATATATATCATGTTCATGTACTAAATTATATCATTTGTACATGTAGATATAGGTTCACACCACATATACACATCTATAGAGACAGATGAATAGATACACACTAACTCTACAAGTGGCAAGAAAATATCTCATGCACACACATTCTGGCCGTGTTCTTCTGCTTTAATGGAGTTTTCCCTTAAAAAACCACCTTGATAAACAGAAATTCCTTTAACGCATCAATCAGCCAGCCAACTCTCATACACTGCGCTTTTTCCTCTGTCACCTCAGACAAAACTATACTGAGGTGGATCAACCAAAAACCACATCTTTGTTTGCTTTGATTGCATATTGAACACTTCCAACTCTCTGTTAATTTGTTAGAAACTCATCACTCCACACCAGTGGGAAGTTTTGGTATAGCTTTCCTGAGCTGAGTGATTTTGTGTCAGAGATGAGCATTCCAATGTTACCTGCACCAAAATGTTTAGGGCCTTATTTTGAGCTGTTAATAATTTTATAGTAGTTCTACTTTGTGCTCTCCTACACTAGGTATTTAAATATTGAAAAAAAGGAAATGATAGAAAGAGGGAAACAAGAGCATTACAAGGTTTGACCAAGTGATCCTTTCTGTCCCTTCCAATCTCATAAGCTACGATTCTATGATTTGACAGAAGGTTGTCACAACAGTTCCTGAAACCTGGAACCTAGACTTCACGGTCCACAACGTGTTTAGCACCATACTTTTAATACTTATTGTTAAAATTGTAATAATAATTCTCTGGTATAAAAAGCCCTTATAAGGCAGGTGTGCTCCCTCTTTGGGGAAGATTCATTTTCGTCCAGCCACCTGGAGAAGAAAGGTGCTTCATGACCTTCAGATGAAGCTTCACCACGGGGATGGGCCAGCCTGCAGAGACTTTGGGTGCCTGTGCTGCAGTTCAGCAAACTTGTCTCCTGCAGCACCTCAAGTCCTCCGACAGCAGGTTATTATTTATTTAGCAGCTCACTTCATCTCTTCTGTCTTTGGGTTTTTTTTCCGACCCTTAATTGGGCTAATTCCACAGCTGGCACAGGAGCCGCGGCTTAAGCAGGGCTGCTGCAATGGCTGCGCCTAGAAACGCCCCGTGTTTGATGCAATTACGTGTAGAAAACACCTCTGTTTTAACGCAATTATGTACAGAAACGCCAGGCAAGGAGGCCAGTACTCACGGAGGATTTCAGGAGCAGCAGGGGATCCAAGACATCCGCCCAGAGCAAAAACCTCTGGAAAAAAGACTGAGGGAGACAAGGCGTTATTCCAGAGGGAGGGAGGCAGCACAGCGCAGCCCGCCCTGGCTCTCTCTCAACCCCTCACCTGCCCCTCCGCCCTCCAGAACCGCAGGTTGGCGTCCATGGGAGCCCCGACACCGGAAAGGCGCCGCCGGGGAGCGGTCCGGCTGCTGCACCCTCCGCCCGGGCTCCGCACCGCCGCCGCGGCATCCGCGCCGGGCAGCCCCTACCCCGCGGTAGACCTGATGCCCGGGCCGCCTTCCCGCCCTCAGGCGCCGCCGACGAGGGAGAGGGGGAGCCCGGCAGCACCGTCAGGGCAGGCCCCGCAGCAAGGGAGGTGGGTCGTGATTAGGAAAAGTCACTTTTACCCCTTCCAGCGGTGTCCCCTTCGCCACCCGGGGAGGCAGAGCTGAGGAGCAGGACGGTAGGGAACCCCCCCGAGTCCTCCACATCGACTAAAAATGCCGGAGGTGAGGGCAGGATTCAAGTTTCACAGGCACAAACCGTCGCCACCAACACGACCAGCGTGTTATTTTGCATCAGAGGGGTTTAGCTTCCCATATGGTAGATCCAGGAGATCGGGTTTATTGGAAAAGTTGTGTGGATGCTTGGTTTTTTCCCCACAAAACTGGAGTAACCCACTGTGACTGAAAAGGGGTTTGCAAGTACCGAAACCAGGCACCACGCAGCAGCAGGCTGTTTTTTTTCATCCTTTCACTTACATTCTGGCCCTGATAGCTGTGATAAAACTAACTTAGGACGTGCTTTGCCAAGGTGGTTCCCTTGTGCTTCTGTTTAAGCCCTTTCCCCTGCTGAAAAAAAGGCAGCAGGTGAAAAATACAAACCCATGGGTTATTATTTAATCCAGCCCCTCAGCAGCAGCACACCCTCTACATACCATCCATGGACACCTCACCAGGGTACATGCACAAGGGCAGCACCAACTGTTAACTGCTTGCTGTGAAGAAAGGTATAAAAGATAGTTTCTAAGGCAGCCAACTTACCCAACTTCTTCAAACAGGAACCTGTGGGGGAAAAAAGTGAAAGAAAAGCAAAGCAACACACCTGCTGCTAGTCACTGTTAAGATTTATTATTATAGCTTGAGATGTGCTACATTATTTTCAAGCAGTACAACATTTCACTTCTAAGTTTTTCCTGGAGACAGAGTCAAACGAATAAGCAATGCTTTAAACAACAGAAGACTGTCATTATGCTCCAGTAAGTGCACTACTGGGGTTCAAATTTTTATTATCTCCCAAGCAGAATGCAAGTTCTTCATGCTCGTTAATGCTCCCGTGAAGCTGCACTGCATCTTTATGTGCAGGATTAAAATGGCACATATTTACATTCATTTCAAGTTATAGTCCATTTATACATCAAAACAAGGGGATTTTTAAATTTTTTTTAGTTGTTACATTCATCTCTTCCTCTGCAAGACTCATTAAAAACAAATTACATATCAAAATTCCATTTTCTGTATTGTCCCCCTTGATTCAAACTCTTGTTACGAAATTTAATTTTTCATGTGAGAAAAGAAAACAGAGGACATTTGCTGGTCCAAAACTAGTTCAGGAAAGAGGAAAAACCCAGTGGAAAACAACTGTATTTTGTGTACTTGTATTCAGGGAGAATTCTGAAATGCATGAAACTTAAGTTGCAAAAGGGTGGGTGGGGAAGTCTTAGTTTTTACACTTTTTTAAAAGCAAGACAAGGAAGTCAAGTAAATATTTCATCATTTAATTTCTTCTTAAACATGAGAAAATGAGAACTTTGATTTATTTTCTTTTTTTAATACAATCACAGCTGCTTTCTTAATGTCTTCCGTTTATGGTAACTAGGAGTTTTGTCCACATATTTGAGTGTTTATGTATGCACTTTCTCAAAATATTCTTTAGAACCTTCTGGGCTTGGTTTGATCTGTCAAGAAAAGAAAGTTTAGATGTAAGTCATAACTGAGATTTAAAAACCCCACCCAAAACAGATTGGACACTTTATCCAGGAAAATCCATGCATAGTTTATAAAAACAATAGGTTATTTCTGACTTTCTTGACTGAAAGATGAAAGCCTATAGGATGTACAAACTCCTACTTGCAAGTATATAGGCACATTTTTCCTGCTAAATATCCATCAGGACATTACATAAGGGAAAAATATGAAGACAACTGGTAGAAAGTGCTAGTCAAATTTAGAGTTTTAAATACAATTTGTGTCTTCTAAAAGAAAATTAGTGACTTTCTTCACAGAAAATGGCACGTTTAGTTAGCATCATACAAATAGACTAAAATGCTCTAACGGATAAAAGCCTCAAACCATTCTATGATTTAAACAACAGGCACAGATTCAGTCAAGCACCTCACGTTAAAGTAGTTCTCAGCCCTTCAGACGTGCAAAAATATGCCAGTGCCTATATTTAGAAAAGTGATATTTAGCAGATGCTTACTGTAGGGGAGTCTGGAGTCCAGTTTGCCGGGCAAACCTCTCCATGTGTTTCCACGTACTGGAATGCTTTCACCAGGCGGAGGGTCTCTTCCACGCTACGGCCCACGGGGAGATCATTGATACTTAGGTGCTTGATGACCCCATTCGGATCAATGATGAAGAGACCTCTGCAATTGAGCAGGAATTGAAGGAATGCAAATCATGTTCCAAGACCAAACACAAGAAAGTAGACGAACTATTTCAGGAAGGCAGTTATTCTTAGATGCACGTATCAGAGTCAGGAGTAGCAATACAGTGTCTAATATATTGTCTGTTAGTGCAGTGATCAAAAGCCAACTGGTATGGTATTGTGAAATTACAAACTATGCATGAAGACTATTAAATCGAGACAGATGTATAACAAAGGTAGAATTTCTCTTTCCACCCATATTTCAAAGTTGATAGCTGGCATCTTTCTGGTCTTTTTGATATGAAAATCTAAAGGTATTGAGTGAAAAGCTGCTTACTCATTAAGCTACTAAATTAAATCCTGTTGCACAAAAACATTTGTGAAAACCAATGCCTTACCATATTAATTAACTTAATTTATCAACAAACAAACATCAGAAGTTCCTGATCCAAAGAGGTCAGGAACCAAAGATCTCCAGAAGACTCCTATCCAATCCAATGGATCTCAGGGACCACTATTTACCAAGTATATCCATGGTGGAAAAGGAAATGTCAGTTTTTTAATTCTAGATAATTATGGGATTGACTGCAGAAGCCTCTAAAACTTTAGGCATTAGAAACTTCTTGTGCAGAAGGCAGTCTCATCTCCTTTCAGCAGAAAGAAAACAACAAAGAGAAGAGAGGGGCAGACCTAAATTGTAACAAATGTAAAATAATTCTAAGTTGCTCTTCTATTCATCTTGTTTTCCTTAGTGACATGGAGTTCTCCCACTGCCAGAACAGCTGGCTTTCCCCTGCATGAGTTCTCAGAGAGGCCTGGAACCATTCTCAACATAACGGCCATAATCATAATTGCCATGTGCCCTGTTCTCAGGGCAGGATCCGGCTGAAGTTCTGCAGAAAAAGTTAACACCTTGCAGCCTTCCTTTGATTCTTGTGCAGTGTCCCCTGCAGGAGGGGGCAGAACGGCTCAGGTGGGTTGTGTCATAACCGAGTTACTGGCAATAACTGTTACCTCAGCGCTATGCCAGGTCCTTCCAGCAGCACACCATAATCACGGGAGATCTGTTTTGTGAGGTCCGACAGAACTGGAATATTCATTTTGCCCAAACCGCCGCTCTAGAGAAAAGAGTAAGATTCCATTTTGTTACACAATGCTTTTTAGGATTATCCTTGCTGGGTTGCTGGGTTCAGTGCTCTTGAAGCTGTACTGACAGAAAGGACATTCCTGCCATTTGCTCCTTGAAAGGAATGGTGGAGGGGCGTGGGTGGGTGTTGTCTGGTTTGGTTGGTTGTAGTTTTTTTGAAGTAGTCAGCAACATTTGGTTTCCTTAAAACATGAAAACTTCTCTTGCATCCAGCATTTTAGAATTGCCTATTTTGGTGGTAAAAGGCTACCAATGTCAACAGTCCTTAATTTTCAGAAAGACTCCCCTTGCAGCCTATTCAGGAGTTTTGAATACAAACCTTTCTACTGCATATTTGTGTTCAAAATTAAACAAGACAAACACAGCAGAGAAGACAAACCTGCATATTATGAGCAGACAAAACAGAAGGCTTCTAACAACCATGCTAGGTATGTCAGAGTTCTGCTCCTTTCTTAATTTAGTGCATGTGTTTTGGGGTTTCATTTTCCTCTCCCAAATCAATTTAAATACTATTTGGAGAGTCAACCAAGATGTTTTTCAGTTTTGCAACATACTGGAACTGCAAGAGAGATAAGCTCACTATCCTTGAAACAAGCCTGGAGTTTGTTAGCTCTTCTATTCCTGGCATCATCAGTAAATCATTGTGCAATCTCAGTCACTCAGACCCTGATCCTGCAAATGCCTGTTCACAACAGAGTTCTAACACTCAAAGCTTTGAGTGCAGGTGTCGGAGAAACCAAGGCCTTCAGCTTCTCTGGGTGTCAGTTTCCCAGCTGCACCACCATGGAATTCTTTCCATCCTTTGCAGGGTGTTTTGCACCCAGCAGCACCTGACCGGCACAGGCTGAACAGCTTTCTCATGAAGCAGTGCAGTTGGTCCATAATTATGTTTTAAAGATTTGAACAAAACGTGCACAAAATCAGATACTCCCAATAGGCTCAGCCAGGCCACATTAAATCTGGCAAAATCTCCTCCCTCCCCTCTATGTGACAAGGACAGAGCTGTCCACCTGCAGGCACCCCAGTCTGCAGAATGCTCTCCATCCAACCACACTGCAACCAACCAAACCAGTCCAGTGCTTGATGGGATCAAAAGTAGGCATTTCTACATGCATCTGGAAGAGGGTCCTCTCCAGTGAAAGGCCATCTTTATCCCTTTCCTTCCCTGAAGAAAGCTGAGCACCTCCACCAGTCTTGCACAAGTGGAACCATTTCAGCAAGTGAGAGTTAATACAACTACTGCAATAATGTCATCATCGTTCTGCTTCCATTCTGAAGCCACCACTGTTGGGTACTGGTTAAGGGCTAAACAGTTGCTGCTGATTTTCTGTGAGGGGGCACACAAGCCATCAGCTCTAACAAGCAGCTCAGGACAGCGACATGTACACTAAGTATTTGTCTTTTGAGATAAACGTGCAAGAGCATGATGTAACCTACAAGACTGTCATGAGAGCAAAACACAGATGAACACCACCACCACCACCCCATTATATTTAATAAGGAAAAGAACACAAGAAAATGAAGATTGAGGTCAGAATTCTCTCATCAAATGTAGACGACCATCATTTCACGTATCACTTCAGGCAGTCTCCTGAAATCGGTGTTTGCACATATTCAAGTCTTCTTCTCAGGAGCCCCTGTGAAAAGAAAACAAGCCAACACAGAAAGCCCTAAACATACCTTTCGTGGTGTATTTATCCAGGCTAGATGACAAAAATGAGAATCCACAGAAACTGCCACCACTTCACAGTTCACATCACGAAATTCATTTGCTTTGTTGCTGAAAGCCACAATTTCTGTGGGACAGACGAAGGTGCTGGGAGGAAAGAGAGAGCAGGCTGTAATGATTCTGCCACCTTTTGAGATAATTTCTTAGAAAACACTTCTAGGCGCTAATGCAGCAGTGTGTTTTCTTTCACCTGACCATTTTAGCTATCTTTTCTGCTGAGGATTTGGCTCAAAGCAGCAGGCACAGCCACCTGGCTGGCTCACCAGTTTTCAATGCTCAGTTCAAAACAGATGTTTTGCAGAGATGGAGAAGCTGTCTCTGCTACACACTCTCTAAGACAAAAGAGGTTTTGGAAACTCTTAAGAGAAAGGCCTGCGAGGCAAATCCTCCCCCATGTGCCCATGTACACCACGATGCTCCTGGCGATTCACATCTTCTGCACTAGCTCAGCCTCGTTTCTTTTGCTCTGCAGCAGTTCTGCTGGCCCTGCCATCTCCAACATGACCCTGGACTGCAAGGCAAAGCCTTCACCCCTGGGATCTGACTGTGAGAGGAACCACCTCAAGGAACCACCACAAGGTCGGGTCCACCTCCTGAAGCATGCCTGGCATCTGGAGGATGCTCTCCAGCCACTGGATCCATTGCTCAAGAACATAATGGCTATCTGACTCCAAGTCTTATCATTCTGCCTCTAGGAACAGACACATCTGCCTTGGAGGATTAGCCCGTATACAAGAAAACCAGCACTCCAGGTGACCTTCAGCAGGGCGGGAGGCCCATGTGAAGGGAGAGAAGCCCGCACTCACAAATCNATTCTGCCTCTAGGAACAGACACAGAAGGAACAGCCTTGGAGGATTAGCCCGGATACAGGAAAACCAGCACTCCGGGTGACCTTCAGCAAGGCGGGAGGCCCATGTGAAGGGAGAGAAGCCCGCACTCACAAATCCAGGGGGTAGAAGAAGAGGACGAGGTATTTCCCTTTGAAATCATCCAGGCTCAGCTCCTTGAATTCTCCGTTAACCACGGCCGTCCCTTTGAAGAACGGGGCGTGCTGTGTCACCGCCGGGGCCAACCGCCAGGACCCTGCGGGGGGGGACGGGACAAAACACAGCTACGGGCCTGCTCGGGCCTGGNGGGAAGGGAAGGGAAGGAGGGGAGAGGAGGAGCCTTGGGCTCAAAAGCCTTCCGGGAACGGAATTCAGCCGCGCAGCCGGCTCCTGGTTTGATGGAACTTGATGGAGTTGTTTAGTCACAGTTTAAAACTACGGTGCGGTCTCTTCCTTGACAAGATGTGGGGAAGGTTGTGGATGTTGTCTGCCTAGACTTTAGTAAAGCTTTTCATAGGATCACAGAATTATAGAATGGTTAGAGGTGGAAGGGACCTTAGAAGGGTCAGAAC
>VXBW01008314.1:1131904-1152894 GCA_013400375.1 Thinocorus orbignyianus | reverse complement strand
CCCTCCCCTCCTCTCCCCTCCCCCGGCCGGGGGATGAGCGCCACGCAAAAGCAACACGTATCACGGCTGCAGCATCACTGCCAAGCGCAACCGTTTTCTCTCGGTTGCAACTGGGGTTTACACAGGTATTCATTTACCTGCTTTTTCTAAGCCTTTTTTCGAAGTTCTATTCCCTGAAAACACTTGCTAGACAGGGCGTTTTTAGGTGCGGTACAACCTACAGCCTTTTTTATATATATTTATTCCCCCTCACCCCCCCGCTGTTCTCTGAAGTTCCTGGAATCACCCGCTCCTGAGGCTGGGGACCCCTGGGATGGACTTCAGCTTTGGTTGCTCTGGAGCTATGGGGGATACCAGTAAAGCAACATTAGGGTTTTTTAAAAAATAAATCATTCAAATGGACCTCCCCCGGAGTGATCCTTTTGCTGGGAAAATAGCTCAAATTGTAAAATAATGTTTATATAACTCATGGGCTGTTGAACTTGTGAGGCTTAGTTAAAGAGTAAAGTCCTGAGATCGTCCCCAAAAAGCTCTATAAATAATAAGGGCAAAGGTATTATTCAGTTCAGCAGATCAGTGACTTATAACTTTCTGACTTCTGATGGGGAATTTTAATTTTCTCTTGTCATTTTTAATGCTGTTCTGAATGCAGTTGTTGCTACCAGCAGTACCACGCTGGTTTAGATTTCAGTTGACTTTAGGAATACTTTAAAAGGCTGGTATTAATTACAGTTATTGTGTCTTGTTTTCAGAGAGCCAATATTTTGCAAGTAATTCTAAATGTGCCACTCAGTTTTATGGTCTCTTTCTACCATCCTCAGCAAGATGGTAACAGTAATGTTTTCTTGTGTTAAAGTCATATTAAAGAAGGTGTTAGCTACAGTCCAAAAAGCAAAAATTTATCAAGATTTCCTCCAAACTAGACTCCAACTTTTCTTTTAAGCATGTATGAAGCTCTAATAGTGCATTTTTTGAGGCCTGGTGCTTATTTATTTTGAAAGCTTTTTTGGAGGGGGTGTGAAATTTTTTTGAAATGAAGAACAAAGGACACGTTATGCACTTGACATCAGAGCCATGAGTATTGTGTCTGCATTGTGTATGTTTCCACGTCTTCAGTTATTATCACAAGCTGCTGCGAGTAAAGTGTTTGTAACATTTGCAAGGAGTAATGTAGGTGGATGTCACTGCAGATGAAGAAGACGGACCGCGTATGGACAACCAAGAGTAAAAGCAAATTAATACATTGAGGATTATGGTATCTAAAAATAAGTTTGTTCCAGGTCCTGCAGATTCCATCAATAGTCTTAGCTGGGAGAAGGTGTAGCCAAAGCTGAGTATGTGTGTGCGCGTTTCCACTTGTTAAGTCACAAGTAAAAGGTACATTAGCTCAATTATGTGGAGGTTGGTGCCTGCAACGTGGTACTTAATGTCAGAAGAAGGAAAATCATGGCATCCGCTCTGCAGACGTTAGAAAAAGCAGAAGTTTTATTACAATTGCAAGGGGAACACAAACCCAATATCAGCAACAAAAGGGAAATTTCAGGTTAGTTTCAAAGGGAAGCTTAGATAGACCTGCAACGGTAAGTCCGATGGTGAGGACTTTTGTAAAGGACTTGGAAGTAGGGCTGAGTGACCACTACAAACATTTTCTAGCAAATATTGGTTTAAATTTTGCAACTCATTTGCTTTGGCCTTGGTAGCGTTTTTTCCGTGGTCCCTTGTGTAAGTTCCTTTGTAACTAAGTTGTGCTAAGGCAGCCCCCGATGCAAAGTGAACGTTTTAGCTGAAATACCAGGGAGCGAGTTTTATAATTGTTATACAAATACTTGCACTCAAATTTTGGTGATTACAATGAGAAGCACACCCGGAATTAACTGATGCCCTGTGATATGTGAGTGATCTTATTAGAGCAACAAAAAGAGTAAATGCAGTTCACATGCAAAAATGTATTTTGTTTAAAAAATTTTTGACTAGAGAATAAGTTTCAGGAAATCCTCATCTTTTTGCAGAATATGAGGCTTTTGACACAAAATTGCACGTAAGTTGCCTGCTGTACTCAGAAGTCTGCCAGTCTGAAGACGTAACAAAGGGAGTTTTATTGTGTTTTGAAGTTCATTTATAATTTATTAGGAATAAATTTGTACTGTTTCCTCAATTATCATTTTGTGTTTCTTGGGTGCAAAATCCCATTTCACAAATCGCTGGTCTCGTGTAGGACTGAATAGGAAATACATCTGGTTTAATTATAGGAACAAAATAGGTATTTGGGACCATCTTGTATTGCCTGGGGAAAAGAATAAGCAGAGAAGGGAAGACAAGAAAGATAAGAATCATAAAAAGAAAAGCGAAATCATAGCAATTGCAGTCATTTCAGGTTGAGTAAGAACCCCGGATTATGAGGTGGTGAAATATTTATCTGCATCTTTTCATTAGCCTTCTTGTTTCTGAGTCTCAGAACAATCATGTCTGAACCACAGGACCATCCAGCCATTAGTAACAGAGATGCATCATGCTGCTAGCAGCAAGTCCAGGTTGGTGAATGAATCTCAGTTAATTTCCCAATTTAAGGTTATTCGATAGAAGACACCATCAGAACCCAGGAGCCGATGGAGGGGTCCGGGAGAGGCCGAGGGCTGAGTCACCCAATGCTTCAGAGGAACTTAAACAGCCGTAATCCAGAGAAGCTTCAAATCATGTCCCTGCAGCCATGAATCTGCCCCCGCCTGTCAAAAGCAATAAGCTGATAAAAGATGAGTCTTTTCAAAGACGCTGGTGATTAAATTATAATGTTTATATGAAAACCAAACAAAGTGGTCAGATAAGCATGACCATGGTGTCGTGATTGCCTAGATATTCTTCATCGTGATCCATTCCTTCCTAGCCAGCAGAGCAGCCTTCCCTCCTGTCACCTGCTGCTTCTATGCATGTGAGCATTCTCAGGCAACCTGAAACATGTTTCAAAACCAAATTACATCTTGACGCTGATAAATTGCAAAATCCTTTACACATTTTTAAAGCCAGACAGACAGTTCCCACTACTTTGAAGTCTTAGTGATAACTGAGTTAGTCATCATGGTTATTAGTTTTAAAACAGCTAAATTGGAATATAAACTATTATTTTTCTCAGACCTGGGGTAATGTGCAAAGTTTACCATGTAAACCTGATAAAAGGGGAAAAAAACCAACCCCCAAACCTCAGCCACTAAAACATAATGCAAATGCCCTTTCTAAAAAAAAAATATTATTTTCCCTTTAAGTAGACTGAGATTCTAAAATAAGCTTATTTATGGTATCCAAGCAGAGCATTTGATGGGTCTAGCCAAAAGGGACAACCTTCTTTCCTCTTTCTCAGAGTTTTTTTGATGAGTGCACACTGATGCCATGTAACATGCAAAATGTGCCTGTTCATAAATTGCTGTATTTTTAGCTTGCTTTTGCAGGATGATCACAGGAGAGATTTGTGTGTGTCCTTATTGGCAGAAGACTAGCAATAAATCCTAAACAAGAAGCATGATTGCTTTCCAAGAACTTGGCTGCAGAGCAATTGGAAAAAGGGCAGTAGAACAATGAGAAGCATATTTTGAAGGAAAAAAGGTGACTATAGCGACAGCCAAAACCCCATGGAGAATATGATTATTGCAACTTAACTTTAGCAGCTTCATTAACCAGTGCTTTGAATGCAGAATCCAAGGTCCTGTACTGTATCCCTTGATATAAAATAAAGTACTTTGTAACGCAAATGTTGTCTCCATCAGCAGAGGAAGCTCACATGCAGTGATTCAGTTCAGTTTTCTTTATGGAGTTCAAGAGAAGCTCTTAACCACTGCAATAGCTTAAAAAAAAAATAAAATAATTCCAAGAATGGAATCAGCCATTACTTCAGATGCAACAGAATGCTTTTGAACCAGTAGCTCAAGAAGAAATGAGATTCCTTTCCCAGCCTGTAACCATTTCTTTCTGGAGAAAAAAATAAAAAAATCCCAAAGAGTCCAGAACATTTCACTATATTCTAATCAAGGAAATTCAGAAAATGGGAGTCTTTGGGCTTTTGTGAAAAGCATGTGTAAATCTAAATGACATAAGTCCCTTCTGGAAAAGGAGAAATTTATTTCTGTAGCCATACCTGGCTTTGAGCAAGTTGTATCAGTGTTTCTGTAGAACTGGCTTGAGATCCCTTTCCAGGTGTTGCTTTTTATCATGGAGCTGATGCAGAACAAATTAGAGCAGCTGCTGCTGTGCCCTTGGTGGGTGCTCTACTCTTCTAGAGTCCTCCTTTGATGCTGGCTACACCAGTCATAGGCAACAGGTCTTGGGATGTGGCAGTACAGGAGAAACCAAGAGCTCTTCCACCTAAACTTCTGAACTGGTGAGAGAGGACTATGCCCCTTTGTTTGTTGTTGCTGTGGAACTGTGATTTTTATAGCCGAATCGCTATCTAGCTTGTTGGGTTTGTAAACACTTTAAAAAATATTTAGTAGTGAGATGTGATGATCTCTCAGGTTATTAGCACATTCTAGAACAAATGTTAACTGTGGAGGTTTGAATAGAGCTACTTACCTTTGCTCCATTAATCTCATGTGATTGCTTTCCTCAAGTGCAGAATCATAAATCTGGGAAGAGTCTGCCTGTATTTGTTATCAACATGTTCCTTTTCTGAGAAGGTTTTAGCTTAGTGTTGCTGAAATTGCCCATTCAGAAAAGAATTTTCAGTGTTTACCCAAAAGGTAGGCATATTTTTTTTGACTATATCTAGATTTCTCTATTAGGAATATTCTGAGATAATTTAGGCAAAAATGTCTGAAAGAGGTGGTTTTAGAGATGTTCTACTGAGAGTGTTATTGGGCCAGCACCACTTGGCCCAAACTAACACGTGTCTGTGATAAAAAGCTCCAGAATAAAAGCCCCAACCACAGTCTTGCCCTGAGATGGGTCCTACTGCATCTATCCATGGCTTTGCCACCTGTGTGGCATGTGCACTGCCCTATTTTGAAGGCAATGAAGAAGAAACAGCTAAAGAGGGATGCCAAAGCTCTCTTGCAGCAATGACTTTGCTGTTTCCAGGCCTTGGGAGTATGTTAAACTTGTTCAGTGGTTGACCTTGCTTCCTTTTTCTTTTATGCTTGTGGACAGTACAACAGGTTACTACTGAAAAGAAGCCCAAAACCCCACCCCTGGATCCTTTCAATCCTACTTTTTGGAAGATGAGCTCCCTTTCCAGGTACTGCTTTGCTAACTAAGATCTGCTAATGGTTTCTCTTTCCCCAACTCAACTCTGCGTGCTGAGGACTTTGATGCCTGCAGTGAGGGGTCTGAAGCTCTGATTGTATATTCAGACTTACTAATACAGGTGTGCCCTGATCCTCATAAAGCCCAAAGCTGACTGCTAGGATGTAGGCAGGGTCCTTTTGCATGCGTAGAGACAAAAGTATGTAGCTTATTCTTCTCATACACTATTTGCATGCCAGTGTTACTCTGTGAATGACTTCTGATTTGTATTGATCCACAGAAAGCTACTGAAGCTCTAATTGAAGTGCAAGTAGTGCTGCTGAAGTCAATGGGATTATTTTCATGGCGAAAATATCCACAAAATCACATCAGAATCCATATTGGTGCATTGGAGAAGTTTAAAAGCAAAATATTTTACCAAAGCACTTACTGTCTTCATGAAATACTAGTCAAAACCAACCAAATAAACAAGGCTGCTCTTCTTTTACAGCTGGATAGGAAATACTACATTTCCATTCTTTTTTTTTTTTAATTTGTCAATGAAAACAGTAGCTCAGGATCTAATTCATGCTCGTCTATGAGATCTTACCTTGGATTTCTATTTCAAGAATATTTTATAAGCTGTATGAGTTTTCTACGTGGCAGTGGGTAAGAAGAGAATTGATTGCTTCTCATTTCTACAGGCACATAATCTAAACAATAACAAGATGATATAATCTTAATATTTCTTTAAGACCACAGGATGTGAAATTAAATTAAAAGGCCAGGAAAATAAAGAACCCTGCAGTTTGATTACACTCAGCTGGATTATCTTTGTAATTATTTTGCTTGGAGGATTTAAAAATGCATACTGTTTTGTGAGAAAGATGAGACAGGGAAACCAAAATTAAAGTAAACATTTGAAAGAAAATATGTAGAAGATGGGTATTTTGTTTCATTTAAAACAATAATCCATAGAGTTGCCTGTTAAAATGAAAGGATGGAACAAAATGCAGGTGAGGGGGAAGATGGATGAGGCTGTGAAGTCTGTAGAACTGTCTCGTCTGCTTCTAATTCATATAATGTCTCTTCAGGTATAGTTGAAGAAATTGTCACAAGTATTTATTCAGGGAAGAAGGGCAGGCTAAAAGGAATTGAAATACGCACAAGTACTTGAGACTCGGTTCAGACCTGGGAGTGAATAATGCAAATAATATTAATGAAGGAAGGGCGGCTGTCTGTGCTCTAGGATGAAAATGGTTATTCACAGCCAAATTCTCAGTGGCACGGTGAAGACTGCAAAATGTGTATCTCCGTCGCTTCCAGCATCTGGAAGTTGCTTACTCTGTAGTAGTCCCATGGACTGACCACCTGGGGGTTGGAAATGGGAAATACAGCTTGTTTGTGCATGGTCTGCAAGGCTGGGACCTCGGGGATCAGCTGGGGCTTCCTGATGCGATGCTGCTCAAGTCAGTAAAGCTGCACCGATATAGCTGAAGCGAAACAAACTATTAGCAGCCGTCAGGAAAGGCCTGCTTTGTCATTTTGTCCCTTGTCCTCCATGCACTCTTAAATGGTCTTAAACAGTTTTGGTATAAAAATGACTCAATTTATGGACTTCTTTCTCTTGCAGTTTTGTGGTTGTTTTTTCTTTAGTCCAAGAGCTCTTGATTATTCTAGTTAAATTTTCCTTACTTCCATCTCCTTACTCGTGTAGTCCCTTTGGTACAGTTTTCATTCACCAGGTACTTTCTGTTTCCCATCAGTTATAATCTTGCCAAGTTCAACAGGTTCTGTTCTTTCCTCCATCTAGCTTGTCAGCTTGGATGGGCCGTCTCAAATCTCGTGCAGTCAGTCCTCAGGACAATTCTGCTCCCAGGAGGCGTGCCTGGGGACAGAGCTGGTCATACAGGCAGCCTGAATCCACTCCTCACCCTGGCCCACCTCAAAGTCAGCTGAAATAGCTGGTCAGATGGAGAAGGGAATGCTGGGGCAGAGACAGCACCGACCGGGGTATTTATGAGCAGTTTCCATCGGTGAGGCTACTTCTGGAGTCCCCTGTTGCCCTGAAGATGCCGAAGAGGTGATTAATAAGCAGCAGCAGCTATTTTTGCATTGGTTGAGTGTTCTCTTGGGTCTCACTGAATGCATGATTTCACGATGAGCCTGGCTTTTCCTGGTAGGCTGAGGTTCTATTACAAGTTCTAGAAGCTATCTTATTTTCGGTACAGTACTTCTTTTGCTTAACTACTCAGAGCCAATCTCAGCGTGCACACAGGCACTACTGGGGTGCTGTTTACTAGCTCCCAATGCTTACTAGCTTCCCTTTTCCTTGCATCATTCTTCCAGTGAATAAATTTGGATGGTTTTGTTTCCTTTCCCTGTTGCAGTAGTCTGATTTTTTTTTTTAATTTTTTTTTTCCTAGACTGAAATTCCCATGTTTTATTCTCCCTGCTAGTTTATTTTCCCTGTCTTCTGGTTCTGACACCACCTTTGAATTTGAGAGGCCTTTGATGTATTGTTTAAAGCACATTTAATTAGATTGGATTAAATGTCAGTTTACTGGACACATTGTATATATTTTATTTCTTTATGTATTTTCTGTCGTGTATTATCCTTCCTTGTTCTCTGGTCAGTGTTTAGTCTGTGTGACAAGGCTCTTATCTGAAATGACTGAAACTGTTCTTTCCCCCTCCTCATGTGTTATGGGAGACCTTCATGATTCTATAGACAGCCTTTATTTCCAGTGAAATCTTTAAACTGCCTGAATGAGCTCTCTCCCCTGCTTTTATCTGGCCATCTAGTGTGTCTTGGGAAAGGGACTGCCTGCCAGAATGGAGGAACTCTGTGACGTTACAGTTGCATTCATTTGGCAGCATCTGCCAAAGGAACTGGTGGAGAATCTCATCTTGTGAAAAAAATAGAAAAAAGAGGGAAATGCAGCTGGAAGAAGAGGAGATTCAGAAACAAAGGGACGATGTCAGTGATGCCAAGTGAAAGCAACACCAATGAGTCAAAAATCTCCTGTAGATAGCACAGGGGAACTGGCATCTTTAACAAGCAGATGAATTGGGAAGAATGGATGTGAGGATAAATCATTGCTTAGCCAAGGTTGCCAAAATATGTGTGGAAGCTATATGTGTATATTTCACATTGGTGCTGTTCAGTGCTTGGCATTATATTTTGTCTTGGATTTCCGCTGACCTCATCTTCCAGTTGTTTTCCTTCCTGCTCCCTTATGGGTTTGGTTTTGTTTCTTATTGGGAATGGAGGTTACACTGGGAATTCCATTCAGCCCGTGTGCCTTTTTCTCTCAAGGTTACAGTACACCTTTCCTGGAAGCCTTACGTGTTTAGTGTGCATCTCTTCTTACTATTTGCTTAATGAGAGACATAGGAATGGTTCAGGAATTAAAACTCCCTATTTTAGCTCTCTGGTTTGGAGAGCTGGCAACAGAATAGAAAAGTGTTTGGAGTAAAGTTCCTTCTTGCTACGTGTTACTGACCTACAGGGAGTAGCAGCAAGTGCCGGTGGAAAGGTATGGATAGAATGATCTCTCCCCAAGCCTGTCTTTTCAGCCTCCCACACTAGGGACTTCCTGAGAAGGAGGTGGTTTGGCCCTACGGTGTTTAATAGAAGGATCTATCTTTTATGAATTTATTTAATCCATTTTGGACCACATTTGTCATTTTGGCCTAGGCAGCTTCCTGTGGCAATGAGTTCCATCACATAACAAAAGCATGCAAACTTCTCCACATGTGTTCTTCATGAGGGACTCTCAGCTGATGCATGACTTAGGTTTTGGCAACCTCAGAAAGCAGTCGTTGAGAAGATGTGGAAGTGTCTTAGAGAGGAAAGAAAGGGAATTATCCGCAGATTAATCAAATAATTCTCTTGTGGTTGGTTTGTTTGGGTTTTTTACATGTTGATTTTGTTGCTTCTGCCCTAATTTCTATTAGGTCATTTGTGATTTTATAACCCTTTATCACATCCCCTTCATAGCCTTTCTCCAGGCAGAGAGGTCCGAGACTGTCATCTCTGTCCCTTTGCATCTTCTAATTCTGAATGCTTTTTGAAATGGGTGACCAAAACTACACAGCGCCTGTGTGCGCCATGGGCAGTGGCACAGCAGTGCTGACCACTTTGTGCTTTGTTCTTGTCACAGACTTCATTTGATGTTTGTTTGCTTTTTTTCCCCACTGACATAAGTATTCATTACTAGGCCTACCGACAGCAACCTCAGAAATTTGTCTCCTGGGCTGCAGCATTTAATTTAAAGCCCATCGTTTGCTGTGCATAGCAAGAGTCTTTTTCATTCACATGGAACACTGTGCTTCTGACATAGAATTTAATCTCACTCTTGGTTTTCTTTCTCTCTTCCCTCCCCCCCAACTCTTAAGAGATCCAATACTGCGACATACTCCTGCAACTCTTTGCAGGCTGTTTGTTACAACTGACCTGAAGAAATTCATCTTGACAGCAAATGTCATCCTGCTATTTATCTGTTTTCCGTACCATTTATGAGTGCACGGAGAAGCCTGAGTCCTATCGCGAATCTCTGCGGCACCCCACCAGCAGCCTCGCTCCACTGTCAAATTTTCATCCCTGATTTCCCATCTTGTCAACTGCTGCTGACTCACAACAGGGTCTCTTCTCCTGAAACAGCTTCGTTTCTTAAGAATTGTTGGTGGAAATCAATGCCAAAAAAAAAAAAAAAAATCGCTGTTCAAAAGCTGCCTGCCGGAGTGGCTTTGGCTGCAGCCAACTTGTTCCAGGGGTGGAGAAGAAAAGTGGAAACCTGTGAATGAGAAATGCTGGAATTTGCCAGCTGATGGCAGTATTCGAAGGAGCCATCCCTGTCACATCTGAGGATTGGCAAAAAAATCAGGGTTGCACCAAGGGCTGAAAGGCAAGGTCCCCGGTGAACACTGTTTAAATGGGCACCGTTTGAATTTACCCATCAAATCTCTGGCCATCTGAAGCTGTTGGAAGGTCAGCCATCACTTCTAATGGCAGAGGAGTGTGACACATGCCAATAGGCCACTGGCCACAAAAAATAAACCCAACCCAAATCTCCTACCCTGCCCCCAAACCCTGCCAATCCCAGGGGGAAATAAAAAAAGGAAAGAAAGGTGGTTTCAGGTAATTATTCTTCATGACCTGAACAGTAGGTACTTGCCTGTGTCCATGCGTACGTGTGCAGGATTAGCCTCTCATCAGGCAGACTGAGCTGAAATCTCTAGCGGGTCTCGGGACGTTTGTTATTCTGGCTCATGCAGACCTCCAGCTGCAAAATGTTTATTTGGCTGTGAAAAGTCTATGAAGTAACAAACTTTGATGGATTCAGCATATTGTTTTCTCTTCCTTATTTGGGATGCTGTTTGCCTCCAGCTCTCATGGGGAATGCTTTTCTTTTTTCTGTACATCAGAAACTTTAAACGCCTCGGGTGACTGGCCCAGGTATGAGCCATGCTCTGCTCCCAAGCCTTCCGTGGCAGCCTGTGCTGCAAACGTGTTGCCTAAAAATAATGGCATAATAGGACTGCACAACACCATGATGTTTAACCTTGCAGTGATTTCTAGTTGCTGGTGGTTTATTCTTGCTCATTAGCAGTTTACAGGTTGAATAATACCATGACACTGGGATTATTCATGGAGTCAAGTCAGGGAAGTAAACTCTGGCTTTGTGAGTGTAGCTGGGAAAGCAGATAGAGAAATATATTATTTCTTTAGTGACCTCTCTAAGACCTCCTTGTGGTGGTTGGTATAAACAAGCTGGTAATTGGAAAGTTTAGAATAAATAGAAGTCAGCTTTTTAAGACTTATGGATGTCCTACGTAAATGACCCTTCCAAAATGAAGCTCAAGTCTATAGGTTACAAATCCTTTGCAAGGGGATTGTTTGAATATATTTTTAAGCAAACATTTACCAGCTGTGTGAAAGCATTAGGCTTGTTTAAAAGCCCAGAAATATTTTACAAATTGAGGACAGAGCATGTTTTTGTTTCGAGTCTCAGGACTAAATTTTAAAAAATACTTAGAGATCTCTTCCTATATTTTGGCTTCTAGATACAGTAAGTTGAGAAGGAATTAATTTGCTTAGTGATACAGTTTAGTGATGTTTTTTGTCAGTGTTAGGTTGATGGTTGGACTACATGATCTGAAAGGTCCCTTCCAACCCAGGCGATTCTATGATTCCAATATTGGGAATGAAGTCCTGGATATTCAGGTGTATGTTCTGTGCAGGGAACAGCCAGATGTGAGAGGTCTGATGTGTTTCTAGGGCCAGATACAGAGGTGGGCAGGCAGCAAAGCTTTGATCTCTGCCCTTTGTTAATCTCCCTGCTCGGGGTGATGGCTCAGGTGTTGGGATTCAGCATCACATTTTGGAAGAGAAGGTGTAGAAGCCTGTGAGAATGTGCTATTGCAGGTGCAGGCTGAAGATGCCATCCTATAAGCACCAAAGCAGGTAAATACATTTTGGATGTGACTAGTCCCATAAGGTGAACAATTTGTTGACAGAGGCAATTTGAGCAATTGCTCATCAGTGAAAGTAAATGCTTCACATCCCAGGCTATTACCTGCTTGAAGGGGAAAAATCTAAATTTAAAAAAAATCACATTTTGTATAGGTCTAGCACCTAATTCCAGCAAATTATTGTGGCAAGATTGTTTTTTAAGGAGGTTTTTCTTGTTCCCTTAAAAACAGGATGAGATTTTCAAGCACTGGACTAACATAGATCTGCACTGTTACCACTGGATCTTTTAATCTAGGTTGATTGAAAATCGCAATGAATGTGTGTTTGTGATGCATTAACTTCTTTAGTATCTCCTTGCAGATAATGTTTCATTTGATCTTAGTAGAGGAAGTTTAGCTGGAGGATAAAGCTAATTTTTAGGATTGCATGACTTTGCAAAGGAGTGAATTTTGCCCTTTATAAACCTATTTTCTTCTGGGGAGAGGGAAATGGGAGAGAAACAACTTGACAGGAATCAGTTGTTTTGATTTAAGAGGATGTGAGGAAATGGCATCTTCCAATAAATATAGATTTTATTAAAGTTGAATACTGTGACAAATAGTTTAGACTTAAAATTTCAGATTTGGTATGTAAGCAAAGCAACTCCACTGAGGTTTGTGTGCATTGCTAAGATTAATGAAATATACTTTGTAAAGAAGGGCAATGATTCACTGCATAAAAATAGGCAACATCTTAAAGAGCTTGTAAACACAGCTATTAATTTTAGGACTAGAATCTTATACTCTTTGTCTTAGTCTGAGAATAATGCCACTGCTCTCCATGACACCATTCAGCGGGAACAAATTCAGCTCTTAAACAGATTTTTAAATAGATTTTAAAAGTGGCCACAGTTGCATTTTTGTTTGCATGTTCTGTTCATCCTTTGAAATATCTATATGATACTTTTACTGTATAAAATATTAATCTCTTCCATTTTACGCCATCTTCTACACCACAAACCCTGCTTGATACAATTGCTGCAGTCTGTTAGTAATGACAATCACGAAACAAGCCACAGCTGCCATGCCCCTCCTCTTCTACCTACTTACCCCAGGGTTTTGCAGTCTGGAAAGTACTCCTTGGTGTGAGTCACTAAAAAGATCTCGTGATTATATTTTTCTCTCTACTTCTCCCTCCCTTCCCTCCCCCCAGTGTTGATTCTGCTTAAGGCTTAATCTGATGTTGCATTTCACTCTTGATTTGAAGGAAGGGGAATGACTTAATGACTTTGCTCTTCTCTTTCATAACCTCAGGTCTTGTAATTTTTATTCATTCTTTCCAGTATCAGGGAGACGCTTTCTTTGGCTTGATGGTAGCTTTGTGGTGATCTTCCCAACAGCTCCTGTCTTACTGCACTGTCCTGATCTTCTGCGTGAAGTATATATTTGTTTTCTTTCAAAAGAAGGAAGCCTCAAAATTTGAGCAGGAGCCAAGCTCAATGGTATTAAATTCAAGCTCAGTGGTATTAAATGGTATTTAATGGAACACAGCAAAATCACTATCATTTTCTATTGGACCCACTGGCTGTGGGTGTCTTTCTTTTTAAGCTGGAAACACAAGAAAACATATTTGGGTGCCAGCTCCTTTCACTTTTGACAAACAAACCAAAGACCCATCTTGCTGCTTACAAGGGAATATTTGTAATCACTTTGTATCAGCCATCTTCCCAGCAGGTAAGTGGTAGGACACATTGGGTGTAGAGACTTGCCTGAAAGAAGTTCATCAGAAGCCAGAAATCATGAATGACATGAAGGTTGTTGCAGCTTCCATGCCAGGGACACAAAGCAGTGGCCTGCTGCTCTTTAGGGGGCTGGAACCAGTAAGAGGGTGAGCCATTTTCTAACCATGAGTAAATCCTGCACCTGGAAAGAGGAGAGAACTCAGGAGACTGAAACTGGAGTGGGAACAGGCCACCAAGCACCGTTTTGAGTTGTGTGTCCCGGCACTGGCATAAAAGCCTTTATTTTTTTCCTCTTCAAAGTCATAATAGACAAGGCTGGAGAAGAGGAGAATGGTCTTTACCACCTGTTAGCTTTGTGCATCTGAGTCAACTGTTTAATCTTTCGTGGTCAAAATCTCTTCTGCAGCAGAGGTGTATTCTATAAAGCAGCTGAACTCAGGATCTAATGAAGGGGGTATTAATGCAGCTGTTTCTGTTCCATGGAAAACACAGAATATGCAGTGAAGTTTAGCTATAGAGCCGCACGTGTGTTTTATTTTCTATGTACAGATCAGCATGTTTTATTTGTTTTGTGCTAATTTGTAATACATGGATCAGTGTATTCTACAGTAATTTACCCTAATTATTCAGGAATCATCCTCTACTTAATTGTGATGACTATTTTTTCAGCCTGATTCTTCTATTAGCTGTGCCATGTAAGAAAGTAAGAAATGCATGTCATCACTAATTATCTCACGGAGCAATCATGATTAATGCCACACTAATGTCCAAGCAGATGAAGGAGCAGTCCTATAGCTGACACCCAGGCAAATTTCCCCTTGAAGTCACTGCAGACTTTGGCTGATTGAGAACCTCATGATTAAGTCCAGAGTTTGCTTTCTTCACAAAATCAGGTAACGTCACTAATTTAGTGAATTCTTTCTGCTTCTTCATGATATTTTTCTTGACATGACTGCTCCCTTTATTGTATCATATCATGTTCTTTCTGAGGTATTGAATAGCAAGCATGCCTCACATTTGCTTGAGTACCCTTACTTGATCACCAAAATTTGTACTTTTTAAAACAGGAATGGCTTAATTAGATTATTGAAAATTTTCTGAAAGCTCTTGAAAGTTCTGTTTTGCTTTCTAAGTTTTGGGCTGCTCTCTGCTTATATGTGAAAGGGAATGTGCATATGCTTTAAAGTTGATAGCATCAACTGCAAATTTATAAACTTACAGTAAACACATAGGTTGGGGGCGGGTTTGTTGGGTTTTTTGTTTGTTTGTTTGTTTTTGTTGTTGTTTTTTTTTTTTGCATTCAGCAATAGTTAAAAGCCTATAGGTATGAAAATCCTTATGTATGCACTTAACCTTCGCTTGGAAAGTCAGCCACCAGCGGCTGTGACGACAGCTCAGTAATTTCACAGAAGCAACCATTAGCGTTTCCTGTCCTCCTTATGAACTTTGAAAATATTCACTGTTTACTCCTGATGATAGTAGCGCTGCAGATACAGAGTCCTTTAGCGCTGCTCCGTGTTGGTGAGCGTGGGGAGCGATTGTGCAGTTTCTTCTCTGACCCACGCAGGGTTTAACCACCCCATGGACCCAGGTAGGCACAGCCCCAGGGTGAGGAGAAGCACCTCCAACATGGTCTGGGCAAGAAAAGGTAGCAGGACACAGGTCCCTTGAGACCTGGTAAGTGTCACTTGCCGATCTGGGCTTGCTGCTGTAGCAGGTGTTTGCAGCCCGTGAAGATAATTCCTGTTATTTCACCTCACCCCTTGGCTGTAACCGGCAGAGAAGGTTGTGCTCCCGTGCAGTGAACTTCTGTTAGTTCTGGCGAATATTTTTGCAACTGTGAAAGTGTTTTACTATAGTTGATGTGACGTAGCAGGAAAAAAAATGCATGCCGGTTTTACAGAACTGCTTGCTTCCTACAATTTATCCAAGCAGATTGAGATCTGAGATTTTCCAAAATATAAATAAATATGATAAAATAAGTGGAAAGCAAGAGTTCCTGCTACTGTAGCTACCTGTTGAACTCACAGCGAGAGAGAGATGGAAGATGACCCCATATGAAAGCAGAGGGATTCAAATGGTACCCTATTTGCTGCAGCTTCAGTTGTACAGTAAAATCCCTTTAGGGACAGGTTAGAGCTCCCCAGGGAGGTCAGACAGGTCAGGGAGAGGGAGTGGAAAGAAGCAAGAGAGAAAGTTTTGGGACCTTTGTTCTCAAACAAAAAAGCTCAAGGCTCTACTTGTTCCTGGTCTGGAAGGTTCAACAGTGTCACTGTATTTAGTGAAGTAGGTGGGTTTTCCCCTCTTAAGTTAAGCTATGACCTGTTCCTAGTTACAGTTAATTACCCTGTTGGCTTCTGGTGACAGTAAGTTTTATTTGCAGCTTGCTCTTATAAATGGATCGGAGGTTTCATATGGTTTAGCAGTGTTAGGGCTAGCTAAGCTTTCAATCCACACAGGTGTCTCCCTGTGATCTGTGTAGATCGTGAATGTATGGCTCCCAGCAATAATTACTGCTGGTGAAATATGGAACTAATAAATGCCTCCAGTTAGCGGCAAATTGAAGAACGTATTTTAAATAGTAAGAATATTGTTTGAACTCCCATAAGGGTAACAACATGTATCTGTAGACTTTGTTAATAAATAATTATGGTGTAAAATTAAACATATGGAAAATATTTCCTTTTCTGTTTTCTGATTTATTACTTAATTTAAACATTTAGGGACCATGTTCTTTACTGCAAAGGAAAATAACTTTTGTATGGGCAGGTTATTAAAGATATTTGATTTTTGTCTATGAATTTGTTCCCCAAACCCTTATGCATGGGGAAACTTATCCATATGAATGGTTCATCTAGCTTCAACATAGAACATATGTAACTTCAGAGTCAACCTCTGAAAGGTGACTTGCAAGCAATATTTGTCAGAGTTTCAAGAATTCATGTGACATGGTTGTTCCATGAGGCAATCATCCCCAAGTCAGCCTGCTTTAAGGACTAGTCGGGGGACCTGTTTCCAAGGCGTCTGAGCACCAGTAGGTTTTGCTAGTTGGCAGCTGGGGACCCAAAATATCAGTTATTTCTTAGTGCAAGTACAGCATGCTGCAGTCTGTGATTTAGAAGTTGGTGTTTGCAAATCATTTATGAAAACTTTCTTTTGTTTCATCTTGTAAAACTTTGTAATTCAGCTGTCGCCTAGAGTGTTGTTATGCTTGAGGGTATTAAGTGCTGCAATGGTTTTGCTTTAAAAGCATGGTTTTAATGTGTTTTACGTGTTTTGAATTCCAAAAGTGTTCTCAGAACACGGAGCGTTTATCATTTCCAAAACTGAGGCTGAAATAAACTGTGAGGTTCTTTTTTTAAAACAAAAGTAAGTAACACAGCTCAGGCCATGGTTTTCTGTAAAATCTTTGAAGCTCAGAGGATGTAACAGGCTTCCATATTTAGGACAAAGTGTTTTGAGGCTGCTGGTGCTGAATAGGGAATTCTTTCTTAAATACTTTAACGTCTGTTTAACTGTCATTCTGGCATCATTACTGTACATTGCTCCATATCAAGTCAGGGTATTATTTTATTTGGTTTAGTATACGTATTTGTGCAGGTCATTGCACCTCCTGATCATGAATGATACCATAGACTAGGTTTCTTAGCCTAAGCGTGGCTAAGACAAATACCAGTGGAGCCTGATGGAAAATGTACAGCCTTAATAGATGTGCTTTTATGCCCTGTTGAATTTTGTTGTTGTATTTATTTTGCTCAGAAAGAGAAAACAAGTAATTAGCCAAGAAAGCTCACAGCTGCATAGCGTACTCCCCTCTCTCCTATATACACACAGTCTATTGGTGTACACAAAACTGGTGCTAATGAAACATAAATAGATCCTTTTCCTGTATGGAGAAGACTTTTAGCATTGAATGGGAATGAATTCAATAGGATTCTTTCAAAATCCTAGTTATTTGGGTTCCCAGTTAGGATTTTGGGCCCTTCATGGCTCCATACATGGTGTGATGTCTCCCTGGATTTGCTTGAAGAGGGGTTGTTTTATGTGTTTGTTTAAATCTGTTGGGAGATGGGATCCTGTTTGTGGATTTCTGAAGCCACGTTATTTTCTGCAAGAATCTAAGCTTGCATTAAAGTTCCTTTTTCTAGGTGGCTAAGTTTGCTAAAACCCTAACTGGAGCTTTCTCAAACCTCAGTCAGAGGCATCCAGGCTGGTATTTGCCTGATGTAAGGGAAATCCTGAAATCATCATTCTGAGATTAATTGATTGCATCCAGGTTGTTTCAGAAGGTACTTTGTTCTTGTGCCTGTGAGTGGTGGTTTAAAGGGCCCTCACTGATAACCCTAGTTCCTCATGGGAGCTGGACCACCCCTGGGCTGGCTGAGGCTGTGTGTTACCTACCCCTCCATGGGAGCCTCCAACCAGCCCTTTGGTGGGGCTGTAATGGGAGTCAGCTGAGCTCTGGGGAGTGAGGAGTGACCCAGCCTGGGCTGTGATGTGAGCTGAAGAAGTGCTGTGAGTCAGCTGGGTGCCAAATAGGAAGTGAGTTTTATCTTCTTTCTGAAAGTACTGTTAACCTGGGAGTGAAATTACTTTTCCTTTTCCCCACCCAAAAATTCCAGGAGGAACCTTTCTCTGTGCAGATGCTCCAACACGGGCAGCTGCAGCCCTTCCATGTGCCAATCCTCCTCTTCCTCCTCCTGTGGATTTTAGGCCACATCTCTGGTGTGCTCTGCTTCTGGCAACCACCCCTTGTTCTAGAATCAAGACTTCTCTTCATGTAAGCCTCCATCTGTGAACCATGACTTTCCACCAGTAAGATCAAAGTTCTGTCCCAGCTTCTTTTGCTGGCTGTTGTCTCCCCCTCAACGTTAACATCTCACCTCAGTTCTTAAAACCAGTGTTTCCCGAGGGGCTTGGCAGGCAACAGGCAGGTCATTTTGGCACTGTGCTATCGCCCATGCCCTCCACGGCACCCACACCTCTCTTTTTCTCAAGCTAAAATAGCCACCCACTTGCAGACCTGGCTGTACACCAGGTCTTAGCCATTGACAGTCACGTCTGTTCCATTCTCTCCAGCTTCTCTGTGAGAAATGCTATCGCATCCTCTGTCCTTTCTTCACCTGTGGTTACTCTGGAGTTTGTTGCTTTCAAAAACGAACAAGCAATGCAGTGAAGTCATGGTGTTTATCTCTGTGCCTCCATAGCTCTTCTGGTCAGAGATGCCTCATGTTCCAGGCATAGCAGGATCCTCACCATGGTGCCCTGTGCCCTTCAAGACCTTGAATATGATTTAAATGGAATTTTCTGCATTTTATTTTAAAAGGAGGAAAAACAGTTTAGCTTCAGATAAGACAGGATGGTTTTGGCTTACAAAGTCTGCATGAAACATGGCAGAATCCTACGCTCCCAGTAGGAACAAGCTTATGAATTCCCCATTGCTATTCTCCTAGAGCGACTCAGAAGAAAATAGTTTTCTCATTTAGTGAAATCTGTTTCCCTTCTAGTTTTTCTGTGCTTTTTTAACAATTACTTTTCTGTTCAGACAGTTCCTTGGCATCGATAGGAAATGTCCTATTTGAACACCTTTGAGAAGCTCACACAAGTGGTTAGGGAAGTGCTAGCCCAAGCTCTGCCACATCTTTCCCGTTATCTAGCAGAAACCCCTCCTTCAGACTTTCTGCACCCGGCATGGAATTTCCTCTTCTGTCTGGCTGAATTTTTGGAGAGCCTTAAACATTGGCAGTGGCTCTGCAAAAATTTTTTTTGGGGAACTTGGTAGAAGTTGAGCTGAAATGGTGAATTATAATGAAAGCAAAGAGCATAACATTGTGTTATTCCCCACAAGACTGTTTCTGCTGTCACTTGGCCAGCTTGGTGGCTCTGTGTGTGTGTGTATATCTGGGGTTGCTGGACTCCCAGCTCCGTGGAGCTGCTCTTGGTGAGTCCCTGAAGGTTTGGTCTCTTGAGGCTTAAACAAAACACCCTTGTCTCAGAAAGCAAGCCTTCTTTTTCCTGGATGCGCACTCGTAGATGGCAGCAGGGAGGTGGGAAGTAGGTTATAGACAATGATAAATTTTCGAGAGATCTTTTCTTCATATAGGCAGGGCTATTGTATGCAGGAATCATTGAACTGGCCCCCAAACTGCTTGCGTTTAGCGGTGACAAATTTGAGAGGTAGTGGTGACTAAGTTAGATAAACTTTGAAATGCCTGATTGTTCTGTTTTTCAAACGCGCCCTCACAGTAATATTCAGTGCTTTAATAACAGTTTCCTTAGAAAGTTCAAAATGTTTTATATGTCACGACGCCAGAAAAAATAACTTGTAGAGAAACAAAACAAATATGTAATTCTTAATGGGAAAGGTCACCTTTCTATCCCTTCCTCCTACCTGCTGGAAACAGTTGTTTAACTGTGTGTGTTTGGCCATCTGAAGTGGTGCCCCCTCGAACTGTGCCCTCTGCATCTCCCTTCTGGCTTGGAGAATTCCAGCCCCTTATCAAAGCCCTTGGTCCCTTTGTGTAGGTGGAAACAGCTGTTGCCACATATTTATCGTGAAGTCGTGAGCCGCCCCAGTGTGTGCAGCCCAGCAGCAGCACGAAGAACCTCTCTGGCTACAGCAGATAGAAGCGGTCCTTAAGGGCAATCATGGGTGCTGCTCTCCCTGTGAAGCTCGGGGACCCTTATCTTGGCTGGGAGCTGGGCCAAGATGTTGGCACCTCTCACTTTGGAGCCCACCGAAGTGAGAAAACAGTCCCCACCACAACTTGGGACTGAAAGCACAGCACGCAGTCACATAAGGAAAAAAAAAAAGCGTCAGGGAAATACTGCATCAGGGATAAGATGGGGTCGTGGGCTGGTGTTGAGATCTTAATTGTGCATGCTTGGCAGGCTGAGAAGGTGGCTGGAGCCTAATCAGAGACTGGCCAGTCTGCTCTTCTGGGGGACAATCGATGTTCCCAGGACACAATGGGAGGCCAGTGACGTACTTACACAGAGAGAGGAAGCCTCCACTTGACAAAGTGGATATTTTTTGTATGGAGTTATTTTCTTCCAGTTTCGCCCCGGGTGTTAGCAAAGAGACTGCAGGGCTCTTTTTAAAAAAGTCATGGAAGGAAGTGAAGTTACAGAAAGGGATCAAAATGACTAATCACTGAATAACTGCATCTCCATACTGTCTCTGTATATGGCACGTGTGTTACATGTACATACCAACACGCAAAGAAATATGCAGTCCCCTGTGTACCAGATAGTTGCAGAGAAATAGTTCCCTTCCACTAATGGCTGAAACCACTTGAAATTCCTGGGGGAGACAGCAGGAGTTTTTTCCCAGCTGTGATTCCTCTTCCTTTTGCTGCAGCTTTTCCTGGGGCTCTCAGTTGGCCTTGCTGTGGTAAACTCAGCTTCTTACTTCTTTATCTCAAGGTCCACAAGCTCTTCTCCCAGGGCCGTTGCCTCTCATTTGCCTCACGGTACAATCTGACATGTACCTCGCTGCCTTCTTTGCTTTGTGCCTTTTGTAAAGCTTGCTTCGTGTACAACCCCCTTCTCTCCTTATTTCCCCATAGGCATCTCTTCGAGGAGTGT
>VXBW01008314.1:1101862-1131849 GCA_013400375.1 Thinocorus orbignyianus | reverse complement strand
AAAAAAAGAAAAAGTGATGTTTTGCAGAATGCTACAGAAGACCGTGAAGTTTTAGGACCTCTTGTAAATGTTTTATGATAAATACTACTCGGGAATCTTTTAAGCGCACCTGCACTACATCTGGCTCTCCAGCAAAGGTTTAACTTGTTTGCCTGAAGTGTTTTACTTTTTAATTACATATATAATTGGGTCTCTGTGTGTATTGTATTTGGCACATAAGAATTATATGGAATTGTGCCTGAAAAGAAGTCAGGCCTTGGGCTGTACTACTGATGTCTATAATCTTGATTGATTTTTTTTTTTTTGGTGACATTAGCTAGAGCCAGATGACTGAGGAAGGCATAAGGCTTTGACTGTCCCATAACAAAACATTGGGGAAGGGTTTTTTTGGCTGCATCAGCCAAGGATCACTGGACAGCTGAAATCTGAGGCTTCACACTGATTTTTGGATGTGTTTGACCCAAACACCCACGCTCGCTTCCTCATGCTTCCTAGTAATCTGATAGAGATACAGCCCAGTCCTGCGTTGTCCCTCCAAGAAGCTGTGAACTATCACACCAAATGACCTTCTGCAGGCACCTGGGCAGAGTAGCAAGAGGAGCAGCTAATCCTATTCTTAGCTCGGCATGCCAGAGATCTGCGAGAGGCCAGCCTGCCAGAAACGGCTGGTGACATATTTGTCCAAGGGAGGGAGGTTTCTGCCAAGATGCTGTGGGTGCTGCTGTATGGAGTTGAGTTTAGAAGGAGAAAAAAATCTGTGCAATGTGAATTCAAAAACACAGCTGTTGTTAAAGAAATAAGGAGCTGTTCCCAGTAACACAGATATATTCAAGATACAGATATTTTTAAAAAATTATTTTTTAAGTATCAGGAAATTAAACAGTAAATGCTGTGGTGTCAGCCAAAGTTAACTCTACCTAATACTTTTGGCTTGGCCACCAGAGGTGGTAGCAAGCTGTATGTGCAGTTAAATGCTGTTTTTATTTCATTTCATTTTAAACTTAAAGCCCTTTATGCAGGTTAAACATTCTGGGACTTGTGCTTGACTGTCACCCAGCAGTTTCGGCTGTGTGTGCGTAACCCGGCGGTGAGTACGTGTTACAGTCCTCCCTCTGTGCCTGCTCTGGAGCAGTTATAAATTTGTTAACAGCTTCGGGAGGAGAGCCTGGCTCCACAGCCTGTGCCTGGGGGTCGTCCTGCAGTGCCTTTGCTGGCTCAGGATGGCAGCTGCTTACAGATGCCCATCAGATTTTTGTAAGCCAGTAAGGGGAAAGGAACAAACCAGCAATTTAAGAACAATCGCTATACCTGGCAAACAACTGCTCTCTGTTGTCTGAAATAAGGGCTGCAGGGTGTTCAGTCTGCCACAGGCTCTGCCAGGCATCCAGTGAGGGCCTCTGAAGCACCCACCCCACCCCGCTGGGGACTCATGTACCAGGAACTCCCCAGCCGGGAAATACAGCTTGTTCCCTCCGTGTGTTTCCAATGACCCCAAAGTCAGATGCTTAAATTGGAGGGTGTGAAGCCTCCTCCAAGGTGCCTGAGCCCATTTCAGCCCATCTCCCTTGGGCTGGGTGCAGAGGAGCTCTGCTGTCAGAGCAGGGAGACCTGCCTCCTCTGCTTGACTCCTTGCCTGGGGAGATAACTATCCAGTGATAACCCTACAACACGGCTGGCAATTGTTTTTATTTCCACTACATTCTTTAGCGGTGGATGCCAGCCAGGATTTAGGCTAAGCCTGTAGTGGTCAGGATGACCCTGGTGGGCACAAGATGGGGTTTAGCTGTAGGAGTCTGCAGGTAGCAGCACTGTCTGGGCTGGGGCTCCTCCTGGAGGACTTCAGACCCATCGTGCTCGAGCTTGAAGTCTTCAGGTGTTCCTTCTGCAAACTGGGGACTATTCTGGTGCCAAGGGTAACGCAGCTATTTAGGATGTGGTGACATCTGAAAGAACATCAGTGTGGAGACAAGAGGTGACTGTGACTCCTGTGTTATTTGCTGTAACCATAAGCAAACGGGGAAGCTGATACCTGTGGACAGGTTTTGTCTGTCCTTATATGTGCCCTGAAGAATTAATGCAGAGTATTACTGTTTTGGATTCTAAAAGCCATGGATTTCATGTGTGGATGTAATGTAAAAAGTCACTTTAGTTCAGCAGAAAAATATTTGGACCCACTAGGGAGGGAATTGTTTTTATTATCTGCATCTTGGGTAACAAATCCGTTCTGATAAATGCAGACAATATCAAGTCCATTGTTGTTGGCACCCAAAAATAATAGATAAGTTGTCTTGGGCAGTTCTAGTGGATGATGTCCAAAGATGACAGGCTTTTTGCTGCTGATAAGTTCAAAGTAAATGTAGTTTTTTAGGTATATAGGAGAATTGTTGTTACTTCTGAGTACTGAGTGTTCCTAGTCTAGTTACGTAAGAACAAACAGTGACGAAGTTGGCTTGGAGCCTTCTTCAAGGTTTATTTGGATCACAAAGAGAGTTCCCTACTCTGTAAAAAGAGAAAACTGGGTTGATTTCACACTTGAAGCCATTCACTATGAATGTCTGTAGCAGCACCTGGCAGAGGTCCCACTATCACAGAATGAAGGCACCAAACCGTGTATCAAAAATACAAGAAGAGCAAAGCAGCTGGGCAGGACATCTCTGTCAAGGAAATTGATGCCCCATTCATTCAGCCCTACAGTATGTTTTCCTTAGACATCCTGTGCCTCCTTTGGGGTTTTAGAACGAACCATAATGGCATGTTCCCACAGACAAAGCCCAGTGCTCATTTGTCCTCACCAGGTCAAGCTCTTCATTAGTGTGTGGGCAGAGACCCTCCACTGGATCAGGTTATTGCAGGGGAAGCTCCATGAGTTAAAGCAAGATTTAAAAAATTGCACTCCTACTATAAAAATGAAATTAAAAACCAGCTGAAAAGGCTTTAGAAGTCATGATCCAGCCTTACTGATAAGTTTTCAGGCAACTGACATTTTCGTAGCTTGCCTATATAATAGCTAGGGCTTATCCAGGGAAATGTTAGTGGTATGTAGTGAAGGGGCTGGAGAGAGGTCCAGTTCTGTTTCATGCCCAAACTCCATCAGTGCCCAGCTGAACCTGCAGCAAGGCATCTTATCACCTTTGCCTCGGATTTCCCATCGATAAAATGACAATGAACCCACTTTTGCTCCAGGATGGATGCATAATAAGATGTTTTAGAAGTGCTTCAAGATCTTTGTAGGAAAGCTTATGCTTCTACAGAAGAATAAAAGGTATTTACTTCTGTATGTGGTTGTTGCTGTGATACACAAGGCTGGAGAATGTATCTCTCATAAGCTTTTTGCAGCAGTCCCTGCTCATAGCTGTTTCTCCTGTTTATGTCCTTACGAGAAACAGAGACATTCCACATTTGACAATCATTCCCTTCATCCTAGAGCTTATATGCAGTTTAATTCAAATTTAATTCAATTATGCGTGGTTTTCATTCCCTTCCACTCTGTACCAGTAAGGTGGTGGGAGATGAATGGAAGGTGTCTTCGTCTTCATAGGTTTATGATTGGGATCTTCTGAAAGCCTGTTGGCCAAATGTGGTGGGGTCAGAAGAAGGTTTGAATACAGTGATAGCTTGAAGGCTTTTAATGACACCTCTACAGCAGTAGCTAGTGGGGATTTTTGCTTCAGCCTCTGAATTTGCTCAGCCTAGGGAACAGATACTTCTTCACTAATCTGCTGTGTAAGTGCTGCAGTGTTTGTGGCCAGTTCTGGTATCCACAGCATCATCCTTCATTCTGCTGTTGTGAACTTTTTCTGTGATTAACTGGCAGAGGGAGCCCTGGCCAGTCTGAGAGCTTTCTCTTATGTTTACTATCATTATAATAAGATATTTGACCCATGCAATAACAGCATTAGCGTTGGGTCCAAACCAAAATCTTTGGATTCAAAACGCTCTCAACTTTGGGAAATGGTCAGACCCAAATTTTGTGGCTTGGCTCAAGCTCTGAATGAAATGAAAGCAAACGTGCCTAGGATTAAAACTCCTTTAGAGTCAGAACCTTTACTTTCTTTTGAAAGAGTTTTTATTTTATTGATTTCCAATGTTTGCAGTGCTTCTTGGATCTTTGCATATGCAGTCAGGTTTCTCTACAGATGTTTTTTCCCAGATCCTTTCATACATGTGAATTGGTTTCATAGCCTTCTAATGCAGAGGAAGCTGATGTTTTCCCCTTTGACTTCTGGTTGTGTTTTCACCTCTGTAGCAAGAGGAAGAATTAACGCAATTGTTGACTTGATGTTTATTGGCTTCAAGCTTGGTTTTTTGTGTTGTGTAGGTAGATGCATACTTTTACATGTCATTCCAAGAAAAAATAATGGTGACATGGTTTTAATTTAAAGTTGGTCTGATATCTGAAGCTAAACATCCTTAGGAGGCCATCTAGTGCTTTCCCTTTGGAGACTTGTGTGCTGTTGAATCTTTGATGCATGAGGTCCACTGCACGCCAGACTCTATATGTTATAGACAAATCCCTGGTGTATGTACGGTGTTTAGGGAAGACGTTAAATGCTGCCAGGTATCTACAGAAGGGCTTGAGGGCCCTGAGTTGAACCTTTATGTTTTGATACTGGTTCATTACTTGGCAGATGACAGCCTAATTTCCCCAATTGTTTATTTTTGAGAAGAGCGCAAGTATTTTCAGTGCTCCTTTGCAGCAACTGACTTCTGCTTTTCTGAAAAGTCCAATCACAGGCATTGCTCTTAACTTTTCTGTTTACCTCCTTTATAAACACAGATTAAGGGGACCTCCCCAGGAAGTGGATGTTTAAGTCCTTTGAGGACCTTAGCGACTTAATCTGTACAAGGGGGAGGTGGGACGTGCTTGCATGTTTTTGGGGTGTGCAAGGCTGGCACAGGCAAAGAAACCTGGAGTTGATTTTCCTTCCTCCTGCCTGGCTCCACAGCACCGCTCATGGCTCCCCCTTCCCCCTCCCTGTCTGTCTGTCCATGCAGAGCCACCGTGTACCTTGGCTTTCAGTGTTGCCCCTTTACTGCACCAGCTGGGGGCTGTGGTGGGACTGGCACAGCCCCAGCCCCGTGGTGGCCTCCACTCTGTGGGCTCCCTGGCAGCCCGGCTGCCTCCTCGCCGTCCCCGCTGGCGTGGCAGGAAGCTCAGTGGAGAGTCTTGGGAATGCTCCGTGGTCAGGAGAGACCACCGAGCTGCAGCTGGTGGCTTGTGGGCTGGACCTGACTGGCGGCGGGCCTGGCTCCATGCCTTCTCCTTGGAAAGGATGGGGAACGGGAGCTTGGGCACAGCAACCCCGTTTCTGCTCCTCTGCAGCAGCTGAAGACCTGGCCTCAGTCACTGGAAGAAACACAAAACATTCCTGAGCCTGGGAGGGATCCACAGCTCAATTTTGGGCTTAGGATCCTCTCCATGGTCTGCATTTCAGTGTTTGTGAGGTTCATATTTATATTAACTTTAGAGGGCTGTCAGGAGGAAGCCAGATCAGCTCAGAGAGATTGTGGTTAGTGCTTCTTTTTAATGTTGAATCTAAACACTCCAGTTCCTTGACATTATCACCACTGGAAAATAAAAAGGTATAAATAAGGAAGAAAATAGAGTTTGGTACATTGTGTTGATAATGTGAGGATAGGAGACATCCACAGGCATACATTCTACACGTAACTTTACATGTCATGCCTGAAGAGGAGAATTATTTCAAAAGTGGGCTTCGTAATGCATCATCCAGACCTTAACAGTCTGAACAAAACAGCAAAGGCTCAGTCAACTAATCTTCTCCTGAAGATAATATCATGATATTTCACGTCATTTCGGGGTGGTTTTTTTTAGCGGACTCTATATGCATTGCTTAACATTAAAAGGCTAAGGTAAGTTATTTTCCTCTGGAAATGCCAGCTGCAATAAATCCTTCCTCCTCCCCACTCCTGTAATGGAGGGCTTGGCATTTTAAAGCCCTGAGCTGTTGACTCACCTTGCTTCCAGAAGTCCCCTTCCTGCCAGCTCAGCTTTCCAGTGACCAGTGTCTCTGTTGCTCCATGCTCTTCATCGGTACTTCTGGGATGCTTTAACAGGGACCCTTCCTGAGGCCATGCTCCCGTCCCCATCATCTCCAGCTGATCTCCTCGAGTATCCCGGGGGTTATCTTGACACTTACAGCTACGCAGGGACCCAAGCTGGCATCTGCCATGTTAAACTCCTCTCTCTCATTATCTGAAGCCCCTTGAAAACCTTCTTTCAGCTGAATGGCCCATATTTTAGGTGCAGGATGTGCCGTACCCTGTGGGTGCACGGTGTGTATATGTACTTTGTGGTATGTGCTGATTGAGCTCAGTACAGCCACTCACTGATACTGCTTTATAACATCAGAAATATTTGCTTATGCGTAGTATCAAGTCCTTGTTGTTGTGTTTATTCTGTGGCCGCCGTTGCCGGTGGGATTCAGGCTGTCCCTACAGGAATGCTTTTATGCGTTTGTACATTGTAGAAAACGAGTGCACCCCGCTGTTTGTCCCTGTCCCCAGCTCGCTGCCCAGAGCTCCCTTAACACCATGCTGCCTCACCATCCAGGATCATATTCTTTCTCCAGACTGAAAAAAAAGAAAAAAAAGAAGCCTAATTCCTTTTTGTGAGCTCTGCGCCTGGATTCGTTTACTGCACTGAGTGAGGGCTTGGTAGCGCTTTGTGAACTTACGTTTCAGTATTATTTAACAAAAAAAAAAAAAAAAGAGTGGGAGGAAGGTATTCAAGTTCTGCAGAGTGAGGCTGAACTGACAGTTTTCAATGCTTGTTTGTGCTTTCTTCTGTGTTACCACTGGAAAATGAGAATGTGAGGGTGGAGGAGGGCAAAGTGTTGTTTAGTGGCAGAACCTGTGCGTGTTGACCAGGCTCCGGACACGGCGTGGTTGTGCCTGCGGTTCAGCTGGTAGGTGTGAGCGGCTTGGCCACCACCAGCCCCACATTACATAAAGGTCGCCTGGCCCAGGGTTAATTCTATTGCTACCAGACTTCAGCAAAAATAAATGCATAAAGTGTTATAGAACCCGAGGGGGAGAGGGAGGAATGAAAATTATGGTGCCCACAGATTGAGCGGGGAGGGTTATGTGTGTCGGTAATGAGTAACTTAGAACATCTGCAGACTTTTTATTATTTATTTTTTAGTGTTTTCCATTTCCCTGCTTTGTGGTAGAGCCTTTTTTAAAAGACCTGAAGGCAATGTTGTATCCAGCAATAGGTGAATTTAGGGGCTTGGACACCGTTCATTTAGGTCAGCACTGAGATCCAGCATTCAAACTTGGAATCCAGATTTTACTTGAATAATCTCAACTTGCCAAGTCTGTGTACATAAGGAAACTCACCCTGTCCCTTCCCAAAACCAACACTGCCCCCCAAAACGGGGTGGTGACAGCGTTATCTGGCTGGTATGGTGTTGCCTGTTGCTCTGTGGAGGGACCATAGTGCAGTCACTGGTGTAGAGACCTGTTCTACAGGCTCTGCCTTTGCTTTTGGGCATTCAGGGACCCCCAGTTTTACTCTCTGCTGACACTTCTCCCTTCCATCCCCACAGGCACAGTAACATCAGTAGCACTTACGTTCTCCTTTCCATCCGGGAGTGGTTTAGATTTTTAGGAAAGCTGTAAAAACCAATAATTCTCTGCTTGCAGAAATAGGTCTTCAGGCTGTTCTGGAGCACAGTAGGTCCCTACTGCTTGGGACAGGGCCAGCAGGACCTGGTTAATATTCAGCTTTCAATTTTTTTTTCTTTTTGAAGAACTGATCCATATTAGATATTTGAGCGTGTCATTCCTCTGTTGTCATCTTTCAAGAGAAGAGACATGTCTTCTTCCATATTCTCAGTTTAATCAGAAGGCTGAAAATAGGTATTTGGGGATTCCACTGTTATTTATTTTTCCGTATTAGGAAATGAGTCACCAGTAAGTGACAACTGTCTCCAGTCACAGGCAGTCAGAGCTTGTAGATGCCGAGGACTCATCTGCTAATTATGACTTTTAACTCACAGTCGTGCAGCCGTTCTCTGAACCTTACCATGTTTCAGGGGTTGCTTTTGCCTTTTACTAGTTTTCTTCCCAGGAGGCTGAAAAGGACATTTCACTCTGTCAGTTGAGGACACATCCTGAGAGGTCCCGAGTGCTTTTTCATCCTCGTAAATTGAGGGTTGTCGCAGACGGTCAGCATCGCTCAGCGCTCCCTCCATCAGCTACATGGTAGAAGCATCTATTGGCAGCAGCAGTCATAAAATTACCCATCAATATCTCTGCATTTGAGCTGCCACATGTTCGTTGCACTGATAAAAAGTCACGTGTGTGGGCCAGGCTGGGATGGCTTTACTGGAAAGACGGCTGAAAAGTCATTTCTCTTCCCTGGGAGACAGGGAGTGCTGCTTACTGCCAGATCTTTAAGTCCTGTTAAGTTTAGTGCAGCTCTCAAGATGTATAGCAAGTGCTGCCTTAAGATGTGAATTATTAGAATTCAATGAAAAAAAATCAACTCTGGCATTTTACGTGTTGCTCGGGACCTTTGCCTCAGCACTGTGGTCCTTTTTTGTTGTGCTATCACTCTGATATGAAGTTGTTTGTTCTCCCTTCAGTGCTGAAAATTAACTATTTTGAAGAGCAGAATTAACCTTACTTCATAAAACATTTGTTTCCTGCATTAAGGAGTATAACTGACTTCAATTCTAGAGAAAAGTAATGTTGGCTTTAAGGGAAAAGAAAAGTGATTCAAATAACTGTGTGAAGCCAGAAGAGATTGGCTGGACCTTGAGGAAAATGTATCTTAATCCTTCAATCTGACGGTCGCCTGGCAGTCAGAGCAGGAAAAGAAAGTCACTGGGGGTTTTTTCCATCTCTGTGAGGTGGGAAATGCACATCCTACTTCAGAGATGGAAAATTAATAAAGAAGTCTATTGGGCAGGGTGACAATTGCACAGGCATTCTTTTCTTGATAAATTGCATATAGTCAGGATATTCTGTGTTTCCGGTGATAGGGGTATCACGGGCCCTGCCTCTGTCTCCTCTGCATCTCACGTGGGTGTTTGCATGAGAGCCACGTTACTAAATGATGGGGGTTTTATCTGGTGTCGCGTGTTCATTGTAGCTGTCACTCCAAGATCTAAACAGAAGTGGAACCCCACTGCTGTGGAAAAGCAGAGGAATAAACTGTTTATGACCAAATAGTTTGCAGTTTGAGGCAATAAAAAAAGTTTAAAAGGTAGAGGAGAGAGACAGGATCTATTCAAATATCCATGTGTCTGTGCATTGTGTGTGTATGTGCGTGCTTTGGTTATGCTAATAAACACTTAAACTTTTGTATATATATGAATAGATATTCATGCAGATAGATGTGGTATGCTTCCTCTGTGCTGATAAAACATGATTTTGTGCATAACAAAATAATCAATCATGTGACGTCACCTTTCAAATTAAGGCTTGGGCTGTCTGCTGGCAGCCTAAAGATGAAAAAGGTCCACAGTCTGGGATCATGCAGATCCCACCTCAGTAGTTCCCACACCCTTCAGCCCAGCCTTGGCTGCCCTCAGGACCCTTGGATGCAAATTCATGTGTTGGATCTCAGGCTGGGATTATCTCTGTGGTGGTTGCTTGGGGTTCAGTGGAGGAAGTGTGAAAACAAAACACCCTTGAGTGGCTTCCAAAGAGGCCCTGGGACCATGCTAGGAAGCCTCTGTGCTAAGGTAAACTAACTCTTCTAAACTCCTGCTCCCTAGTTAATGTTTTGCTGCTTATAGTCATCAGAATAAAACCGAGTGTGGTCTGCTGGCAGGTGAGCACTGGGCAATCTGTTTATGCCTTCAGACCAGATGGATTCAGTATTCCCCGTGTAGCAAAGCTCAGCCTAAGGGCAGACAGAGAACAGGAGGCGAGGGGGCTCTGCTGATGCTTTGGAAGCCTGCATGGCCATTGAAAATAGGCGTATTGGGAAGTCTAGATCAGATCCACGCTCGCTCTCTGTGGCTGTTGCCATGAGTCAGACTTTGGCTGTTCTCACTTCCCCACCGAGTCTCCAGCAGCTAAAAAGATAGCAGCTCAGGTGGAGAGGTAAGAAGTGGTTCTTCTTCAGCAGTACCAGGTTTCCTGCTGCGGGTGGGTGGGGATCTGCTGGGTACCTTGTTAAATGAAGACAAGTGATTGCAAAGCAGACTCTCTTTGGAAGACGTGAATTGGTCACATTTTTGTAATTCCCTCACTAACGAATCTTGTGTTGACAGCAGAGATAGTTACAGTTGTTGGTGAGAGTGGGGAGATGCCACCTCATACATGTGATCTCGGGGAGCCTGTCTGCATCCTTTTGTGTAGCAGAACAGGACAGGACCATGGTGCTGGGACTCTTCAGGCAGGTCAGATAGGAACCAGTGTCCTTTCCAAGCTATTGAAGGATTCCCCTTGACCTCAATACACAGTTATTTCACATCTTCCAAGCATACCTCCTTGATGAGAGCAGGTTGTTGCTCATCTTCAGGGACAATCTGGAGTGCCATAGCAAAGCATTCAAGCAGACCCATCACGCTGGGTATTTGCCAACTTTGGTTTCTCCTACTCTTTCAGTTGAGCAGAAAGGTGATGCTTCTGCTGTAGCCTGTGGGACAACATCAGTGCTGTATCTGAAATTTCTCTGAAGTCTTTACTTATCCAAGTTTTGTCCTAGATTGCCATAAAGTTTCAATGTTTGGTTTTATGACTTTCGCTATATCGTGGGCTGTCAGACTGGGAGGCCTGAGGTGACTTTGCTTCCCTTGCAATGTTGAACATTAAAAGGAAATAAAAATTCTTGTACTTCAGGCTTTAAAATGCCCTTTAATGCAGGGGGAGAACTTTGGGTACATTTAATGCATTTCATCTACAAGAAGCGCTTTTAAATGATGACTGCATTAAATATATTTCCTAAAAATGTGGTAGAGAGCACTGGGTATTTATCAACAAATAGAGCTGCAAATGAAAGAGGCAGTTTGTTCGAGGTTTATCTCTTAAAATTACTGAAGCATTTACAGAAAGGTTTTGTCAGGTAATTTGCATATTCATGAGCTGTAATTTCTCCAGTTGCTGTATTTAGTTGATAATGCCTTTTTTAATACTGTAATTAAAAATTTTTGATCTAGGTTATTCTTCAACTCTTTGCTCAGGTGCACCAAAACAATTGGTGGTGTGTTTGCTTGTTGCTTTAAATACAGCTATTATGTGTTAAAATGTCAGTTTTAAGAAGAATGTTCATACCTGACAAATTTCATGGACTCTTGAGGTGGGTAGACTCTACAGAGTCACTTGGGCTTCATTTGCCCAGACCAGTGCATCAACTCCCAAAACACTGGGAAAATGGTGGCACTAAAGGTTGATGGAGCAGGAAGGAGGTGCCTGTAAATCTATTTTAGATGAAAAATTCTTCACAGTTTTGCAAAGCTGTTAGAAAAATCTGTAATTGTCTTCTGGAGGGGCAGAGAATTCGCAGTGGACATAGAAGGGTGAAATCAGAAGTGAAAGTGGATGCAACAGAGTGCAGTTAAATACATGGTGCTCACTGAGCCTGAGGCATGACAAGCCAAGCATGTGGCTGTGCTATGCTGCCCACTCATCACCTTGAGTGGGTTAAGGCAAATGTAGGTGCAAACAAACCCATTTGCAAGACCCCCAGCATGCTTCTGAACTGGAAAAGAACGGAACGATCAAGTCCAGAGTGTGGCTCCTAGGACACGAAAAGGGAGGATAGAGACAGAGATGGATGGGGAGGCAAAAGAAGGATGAGAGCAGTGAGGCACCAGGCAAGTTGGTTGCAGAAAAACCTAGAATCACAATAGAGTTCCTCCGTTCTTCTTTCTCCTTGAAGCAATGAAGATTTATATCTAGGTGTGAGGGCAAGAAGAGAAAAGTTTCTTCAGCAATCTATTCTGTTAAGTCTCCTGTCCAGTAATCCCATGCTCAGGACTGCAGGCTGCTGTGGTATGCTTGGGGCATGGACTTGGGGCATGGAAATCCTGTCCCATGGGCAGTATTGAAGCAAATGAGATTCCAGTTAGAACAAATACTGAAAGCCGTGAAATTTCTCATGGACACAATCTATGTTCTTCTTAGGAAAGGTTTCTCCTCTCTCACATTTTGTCATCGGTCAGTATTTCAGTGAAATATTTTGATGAGACTGAGGTATTTAGCTTTCCACCTGTATCAGTTGGTGTTCAGTTATATGTCTTTATAACAGCATCAAAATCTAAATGATGAAGCTAAGATGATGCATTTTGACCATATCAAATTGCAGTATTCCAGACCAGTCAAGTCTGAGTTGTCTCAAACATTTTTAGTGGAAACGTTGACAAAATGTGTACCTTCTCATGGAACACTTGGGTTTAATGGAAGCATCATTTCCCAGTGAGAAAATGTACCATCAAACAAACTGTCAACAGCTGCTGGGCTGAGAACATGCTAGTGGACAATGAGAGGGGAGGGGTGAAAAGGCACATGTGTCATTGACACACACATGCACCGTTGATGAAATCAATTTCAATTTACTCAAGTTGTTCTAGCATCACTTTCAATTACATATGCCAAGGAGAAAGCTACAGCATCCAGCTGTGGGAATCAACAAGACAATTGTGCAGCAGTTGTGAAAGGAACAGTCAGCAGAGAAATTATTTGCATTTGCTTTTCCTGACAGCTGGTATTTTCCTGATAAATTGCTGCCCTTTATTGTTCTAGTTGCTTTGAAGAATCAACCCACTTAAGGGGGTGGTAGCTTTGCCCGCATTCCTGGCTTTGCATCGGTTGGCGCAGGTTGGGGATGAAAACGGGAGGCTGAGACAGGAGGAGGAGGTAGAAGAGATGAAGTTGGCCCAGTAATTCCAGGTGTGCTGTAGGAAGGGTGCTTCTCCAATCATGGTGTCCTCTAGAGCCATGAGTGCTGAGGGTTGCAGTTTGTCGTTCAGAATCAGGAGATTCGGGGCCAGGTTAATGGTAGGAAAGAAACTTTCACAGCATCTTCCTGTGGGGTGTGGGTTTGTGCCAATGAGAGAAGAGGACAAGAGAGACTGTCAAGGAAACTCCCATTTGAAACTCTAAACAGCGTCTGTGCCGTGGGATTTCTTTCCTTCCTGAGCTCCAGGAAGCAGGACTCGGATGGAACCATTGACTGCGGGATGTGCAAAAGGTGTCTGTATCAAATATGCAAAATCGTTCCCCCTGGGATTTCCCTTCAGTGGGGTCATGTTGTTGTTAAATGACTTGTTAAATAGGATTTACATGGCTTATTAAATGGGGTCTCCAGCTGGGTGGCTCTTAGTGGGCAGACTGGTCCAGTTATTCTGGATTTCCCTCTCCTGTAGTCGCCCTGCCCTGTCTAAGGCCAATGTTTCAGCAAAATTCACATTTGCAACGATGTTATTCCAGCCTAGGATCTGGGCCAGGCCTTTATTTCTGTTAATTACAGATCAATCATTCTTTTTCTTTTCTAAATGTTGAAAAAAATGTGTTTTATGTGCAAGAATGGCTGATAAGTGATACACCCACAGGAACATTATATTTTTCTAACATCCGCCTCTGTGTTCTTTCTCTAATTTGCCTGCCGCTGTCTTTGTAGAGGATCTGTCTCCTTCCCCTAGCTCTGTTCCCAACATTTTAGATGTTTTCTTTCTCTTCAGCCACCCTTAATTCCTACCACACATCACAGTTTATTGCTTTTTAGTGCTTTATCAGCCAGTGAGTGAATTTTCTCCTTATTTCAGTTATTCTGTCTAAAGAGGTTTAACAGTAAAACCTTCTTTCCCTTCCTACTGTAGGAGTGGCTTTGTGAGGTGTGGTGGTGGACCTGGTGAGACCAGAGCCAGGGCCAGGAGCACCAGAAGCACCACAAGTACCATCTAGCTCATTTCGATAGGTAATCCTGCTCTTGAAGCCTATTTAGGGTGTTTTCTTTGTAGTACCTTCATGATGTTTCCTGTTTATTTCAAAATAACACCTTCGGTAGTTGAATAAGACTTTTAAGAGCACTGAAGTTAGTGCCTGTGTTCCCTAAATTACTCTGAGACAATAGCAGGATGGTCTCTGCCTTAAAATGGTGGTCTGCCAGTCTGAACTGGATTTGTACTGGTGAAGGTGATGTGTGTCAGCGCTCGTGGCCCTGACTCATCCACTCCTCTTAAGAATAAGCTTTGAGGCTTTGGGCAACATTTTCAAAGTGCCTCTGTGGGCAGAGAGCCTGCGTCCCCTCCTTGTCACCGAGATTTAAACTTCAAAGTGCCGAAGCCACTGCATACAATGACTGTAACTACGCAAATCATGGCGCATGAAGTGCTTGTTGCCCTTTCCCCGTGACTGCGTATTCATCGTGGTGCGTGGGCTCTCCTAAAGTGTGTGTGCCTTTGCTGCAGGAATGCGATGCTGAAATCTCAGCAGGTGTTGGAGGCAGCACCGCAGGAAAAACATTTCCTTTGTCTGGGACCTGCTCATACAGCGAAGTAGGGAACCAGCACCATTGTTCCGTAGGCTCACCAAGTCAGCAGAAGTGGTGTTCCTTCCCAAAACGACTGCTGAGGAGCAACCGAACAGCCTGTCTCCTTCAGTCTTATCTCTGATATACTTCATATACCAACAACATTTCCCTTCAAAATAACCTCTGGGGGTAATGTGATTGTCTTGCTTAGAGAGACAAATCCCTGGGCCAGTTAGCAGGTTGAGCTGGTCCTTTTTTGCTCCATACACTTTGCTTCTTCATAATCAAACTGAAACTTCCCCAGAGAGGTGAGGTCCACCTGCATTTATTGTGCCTGCCATTTCAGACCTGAGACTTTCTTGGGCTTTTTTTTGAGTCCTGCATTTGAAAACTGCCTATTGCCAAAACTGTCCTAGCCTGGGAGGCCTGAACATGCATCTTTCCATTGGATGATGTTCATTTGCTGTTTGTATGTTATGTAGAGGAAGGGCTGTTGCTGTAACTTGCTGCAAAAGAGGAGCTGTGTGAGACAAGCAGTCACATTCGACTTGGCACGGCTGGTTGGGGACAGGCCTGGAGCCAGCCCCTGACCGGGCACCTTGCTGTTCTTGCTGGCAGACCTCAGCACAGGCTGCCAAAAAGCCACTGAGGAGTGTGAAATCTGTTTTCTGGTGAAGGAGCTCACACCTGGGGCTAGAAACATGTCTCTTCTTCCCCTTCCCCTCTTCTTTTATGGTTGTGGCCCATCAGATGTCTGCTTGAACTTGCTGCCGTCCAGTGACTGTTTGAATTGTTGCGTCTCCCTCCTGGTTTTTATCTGGGCTGCAGGGGGAAACAGTAGTAAATTCTTCACCAGGCTCTTTGAGCTTGCTGCAGGAATTTTCCTGTGTGTCTGGCTGCTGTGGCCTGGCTGGCAGGGTTATGAAGAGATCAACGGGATGTTGGAAGACTCCTTAGAGCTTCTGGGAGGGGATGGGACACCACTGCTTAACATAAAGTGAGGACAGAGACCCAGAGAGCTTTCAGCTTCTCTGTTGCCTGTGTGTGGTACCCACAGCTCAGATGAAGACAGGCTGGGGCTGAATCCACCCTGATCATCACTCAGCCTAGGGGACAGCTGCACCAGGGGTGAATATGGTGCATAGTGTCATCTCCGTGTTCGATAACAAATAAGACCACACAAGTTCTTGAAATACCCCTCCTTGGGTTTACATCAGAGCATTCAAAAGAGTCTCAGCCAGGGATGGATTATGGCAGCCTGGGTGCTTCCTCGCTTCACCAACCAACACCCTGCCTACCAGATACAAAGAAGACCTCCCTATGGGACACAAGATGGTAGTAAATGATAAACAGGAAACTAACGCAAGTGCGAGTATGTTGCCCTGCAAGGTATCACATATACAGGCTATGAGAAGCATACTTGTGTGTCTGGGTAAGGATATCGCTGCTGACAGGTTTTGGATGTCTACCTCTGGACTGGGCCTTCAGGCTCTGTCCCCTGGAGCAAGCCCAAGGGATGTGGAAGGGGCACTGTCAGCTGGAAAGCAAGTCCTTGGACAGGGAGCAACTGATAGACCGTTTTCTGCTTTGAGCTGTGCTTTCCACTTCCTCAAGTATGTTATCTCTCTTTGCCTATTTGACCAACCATGTTCACTGACGTGCTGCAGTGGGGTGCTTTGGAGGCCATTCCAATGGCTTTGTCCCACCTTCTTGGTGGTATTTGAAGGGTCATGCTTCTCAGGGTGTCCTGGACAAGGTGGGTTAAGAGAATGCTTGGAAATACCAAATACATGCATGTTTGATTCTGTAGCCAGGTACATCCTGAAGTGCTGCAGCTCCCAGTTTCTGAGAGAGTTATTTCTTGGCTGTGCAATGCTACACTGAACACCTTGATTTATGGCAACAGTAGAGAATGAGTCTTAATTTAAACATCTGGCTTTTGAAGGCAGAGAAATTCATGTGATTCACAGGAAGGATTTTCATGATCAATAGCTGCTAGCCCCTGGCCAGCTCTGCCCTTTGAAACTTTATCTTCTCTGTAGCAGCTGTTCAAACGTGGCCTTGACTCAGCAGCGGGTACTTCTCATGGCACTGACCAACGTATCAGGAGAGAAGCTGGGGAAGCCCTGTAGAGAACATCCTATGCTGCCAAGGGTTGCAGTGCTCCCAACACAAAGACGAAAGAACTGGGAGACAAAAGGTATAACTTGGTGAATCAAGTTTCTTATGGGATTTCTTTAAATCATCAAGGAAATCATTTGACACCCCATCCCTCCAACTATCACGGTTGCACCTGTTGTGTTCTTGAGAAACAGGTTCTCACATTTTGCTGAGGGGTTTTTAAAGCAGAGGGAAAATTGGGAGAGGGGTACAATGTGGATTCCCCTCCCTCGATCTGCACTGTGTTGGAGCAGTCCTGAGGAACAAATTAGAGAAGCCCAAGGGCTGCTCTGCTGAAGTACACCTGAAGCAGAGATCTCTGTCAGCTGAGGTGCAAGAAGAACAAGTGTCGAAGAGGTGATGCTGTGCTGCTGTGAAGGCTCTGTGCCTTCTGAAGGTCTCTGTGTGTGAAGTAGAATTTTCCACTATGAGGCGAGCCAGCTTTTGGGCAGCTTCTTCCTGGGCAGTGACATACACACTGCCCCGCTTCGGGGACTGGCCCAGCCCTGGATTTTTAAACGTTAAAAACATTCGTCTTTTATTTCTGTCTCTGTTCAATATTATGGGAAAAGATGTTATCACAGCTAATCCGTGCGGTGTCTGTGGAATTTCTTGGCCTGGGAGGGTTTATATTGCATTCATGTATTCCATGAATTGGGCACAGGTTTTGCTTCCGACAGCAGTAGTTTTTTTTTCAAGGGCATCCCAATAAGATGAAAGTGTGGTCACTGAGAGAAACCACAGTGTCGGACTACGGTCTTAAGGATGTTTTGGATGGCTCTGTATTTTAATTCTTGATTTCCCCTGGCATCTAGACAATTAGCAATTTATGTCAAATTCTAAGGGGAGGGAGAAAAAAGGAGAACTGGAGGAAATGCCTTAATTTAATTGATTCAAATATTTTGGAAATTCGTATGTCCCCTTTTTTAAAAAAGGAGGTAACTAGTAAATAGAAAAGTTACTGCATAAAATCATACTGAAGCTTTAGCATTACATTTTTTGTTGTTGTTTCAACCTTCTAAACATATTCCAATATGCCAAAAAGAAAAAAGCAGTACTTAATGGCTGAAAAGTATTAATACATTGGAGCAGCCAACCTGGGGAACTCGCTGCTGCAGCTTTTTGGCAGGGAGTCACATTTTTGTAGGAAAATTTTGAAAAACCTTGGTACTATCATGATTTATAAAGTCTGTGATTTTTGCGTAGGAGGGATAAGAAAATGAAAATGAGATCTTGTGCTTGAGGATATGATCTATCATTTGTCTCTTCCCCAGCTTCACGTTAAACACTTCAGTAGGCATTTTCAAATGCTGTTTTCTGAGGTATCAAGCAGAAACAATGAACGAATGTTGTGATCGAAGCTGAGAAACCTTAACTGATAACTCACAGCTGGGGGTGTGAATCAGCTGAAAACCACATTGGCATTGTCTTATGTATATCAAAGCTGATAATTTACTATATTGTTTTAATGTACCTGCCCCAGTCTGTCTAGGCTGAAGGAAAACAGGAAAGGAGGAGGCTTTTGGCTGTAAATGAGTATTTTGTTCCTTCCTTTGAGATGCCGAAGCGTTTATGAAGGAGCTTTGACCCTGAAGTAGGCTGAGCTGGTAAGAGCATTTATAAGTTTCTGTCCACTTGTGTTTCATTCACAATGCTTAACTTTTGTCTAAGCAAGGGGGGGGTTCAGCTTTGTGGAATATTTATCCGTGAGCCCGTAAACCAGCCCTGCTTCCTGCTCCTCACAGCCTTTGACAGAACATGCCAGATTAACTGTGCTGGTGGGAGGCACCAGAAGGTCTGGGAGGGCAGGCTGAAGGTTCAGCTTTTGTCTATGCCTCCTCACTCAGGGTTTAAATATACAGTTACTGATATTTCTTAAATTATGTAATGGGATATGCCATCTTCACAGGTGGGCATCGTTTTCTTCATGGGTCTGCCCAGGCCTCGTGTAGAGAAGTTTCTGGTAAAATATTCTACCAGGTGCAGCAGTCAAGCCCTGAAAATCCCTGTATTTACTGACATACTGACAGCATTCCCTCCCCTCCCCTCTGGATTTTGCTACAGAAAACTGGGATTGAGCTATTATACATGTGTCTTTTCTTACTCCTGTTGTCTCTTGCTTGCGACCAAAACTCACTGGTGGTGTGTAGTCATTATTAACTTACAGCTACAGTGCCTGTGATGGCACATGATGAAGTGAAGATAAAACATACCCAGCCGAAGCTGCAAAGCAGCACAAAAGTTAATCCTGAAACGGCATCGTGTGTGAGAGTAGGGCAAAGTTTACACACAAATCTGACTTTAGATAATCCTGGTTAAATGTACACCACAGAGTGATCAGATCCTGCTGTTGGTCTGTCATTGCTGTAATGATGTTTGTAATAAGCAGCTTTTCTCAAAAGATGGGTGTTGTGCAGAGTGCTGTGTTCTCTGGGTGCATTTCTGAGGGTGCTGGGCTATGTCTAAACTGGGCAGCTGGAGGCTACCTCCCAGTCCTTGGGTCCCAGAGGAACCAGGAGTGGACAAAGTGAGGCTGGGAGGCAAACATGCTGGCAGTCAAGGCTCCTGTCCCTCTGCTGTCTCTGGGCACGTTCGCACACGGAGCAGAGCATGGGGCAAAGATCCCTGACCCTGTGCAGACCAGGTTTGCTGCAGACATAGAAACAGCAATGTCACAACAAGGTGGCATTGTGCCCAGGCTAATTAGCTAATTCTCAGTAAGGCAATGATTAAAACTGGGTATACTCCCCTCCCTGATTTAAACCACGGGTCCATATTGCTTAGAATCTGGACTGCGAGCAGGATGTAGGTTTTCTGAGAGCTCCTTGGAGCTCACAGGTGTGACATGCCATTCAGAGAACTGTCAGCGACTCCCCTCCGACACAACCCTTTTTACGTCTGACCTGCTTTTTTTTTCACGTAATGGTGGTTTTTGTCTTGCCCAAACAATCAGGATGGGTTAACAGCAGAGAGCCCTGCGTGAGGCAGCTTTCCAATAGCTGGGACCCAGCAGATGAATTTGTGTAATAATCCCACTGGCTTTAATCAAGAGAGGAGACTGCAAGAGGCTTGTAAATTCCTACAGCAAAATTCTCCATTCTCATTCACGGAGCAGATCTTGCCTCCAATGTGCTTATCTCCCTCCCTCCGTGCGCAGAGCCCTTGACGTCAATGGAAGATACGCTCTTTCAGGGGGAGCAGAAGACTGAGGTCACACTCTGCCCTGCAAACAGCAGCTGAGGCGAGAAGGCTCTATGCTTTTGTATGAAAGCAAAAAGACTTGAAACAATGGCACATGTAGAAAAATGCAAAGGTAGATTGCTTACAGGGGAGATATTTGGAGCTGTCTCAGCAGGCTGTAGAAGGATGCGACTCTCAGTTGCATTTAAAACTGTGCTGTTTGGCAGCCATGAATGGTGTGGAGGCTTTTCCTTCATTCCCCCTCACAGATCTGGAAGGGGACATCTGTCAGCGCTGAACCCGAGCCGCAGTCAATGGCTGCAGCTCGCTGGGCTCATCACCCAGGGCATTTACATCAGAAACCCAGAGGTCAAACTCCACAGCTCAGCCATCGCTGACCTCCGTGATATTAATAGATTGCATTACATTTGTTGCAGCTTTTATGAGTAAAAGGTACTCTGCATGGTTAAATTATCAGGGGTTAAGTGTGGCCAATTGTATTTAACCTAATGATGGATATTGCTGGGTTGATTTTTGGGTGTTTTTTTCCCCCTCCTTTTGAGAGAACCAAGTACATGATTTTAAGAATCTCTGAAGAAAATATTAGATTTGTTGCCATTATCAAATTCCATTTATAAAGCTGCCTTTGTTGAGGAAGTGCTTTGCAGAAATTAACGTTTTTACCTAGCGTTAACTTTGGAACAGCATCCAGCTCATGCAAATGAAATGCTGCCATTTCACTCAAAGAGCTGTTTATTTCTTCTTTGCAATAAAGGAAGTAAGTTCCTAACTCTGCGGGAAACGTATTGCTCTGCGAATGAGGTTTTTAGTTGTACAGAAATATACCCAAGTTCGCTGAGGCCAAAAGCCAACTGAGGTGACAGAAGCCAAAAGAGGTGTCCCTGGGCACTCCCCGCTGTGCTGCGAGGGAGGATGTCTTCTGCAGGACAGTTTCCTCCTGGGGTTGGAAGTCAATCAGCATGTGGCTCACGCCACGAAGCCTGGAGCGTAAATGGGTAGTTTGTGTTGCTTTCATCCTGTCTCATGTTGCTGCCCAGACTGTTATTATTCACCGTTTACCTTCTCAAAATATTGAGCCAATTAGAAAAACAAATCTTTCATTTGGTGAATGCCCAAGGGTGAAGCCGTAACGACGTGTGTTCTCCGCACAGCCCTAATCGTGGGTGTCACAGTTGCGTTTGGGGCTGCTGGGCTAAGCAAAACCAAATTCCTCTCTGATATGTTTTACACCTCGGCCAAACCACACTGAGTGGCCTCTTTCGTCCAGTGTCACAAGCCAGGCAGCTGAAGGTGGTCAGTGTTTGGGTGAGAAAAGCAGCGAGAAGGGAAGGAAGGGATGGTGCCTGGAGAACATCAACCCTGGGCAGACAGCGAGTGAAGGTCCCAGCTGTTGGCTCAGGCTCGGTTGCTTACAAATGGTAAACTGCAAGTGCATTTATCAAAGCGGTGGCTGTAACTCAGAGCGTGGGACAGATAGATATTTCTGGGGTTTTTCCTTCTTAATTGTCAGATGGGTGAGTTGTGGGGATTATTAAGAATACAGACAGGATCGCTTCTGAGGGCTATCTTTTAAATATTAATCTGAGGTGCTTGTGTTGAAATCCTACATTTTTGTTGCTTGTGTTTTCTTTTCCTTTGTCAATTAAATTAATTGACATACACCAAAAGCTTGCATACAGGAGGGTGTATGTGTTGGGTGAAAGGTCCTTTCCAACTGTGACAATTCTGTGATTCTGTATGAATGTTATAGTATCAAAAGTCTAAGAGACTGCTGTGCTTACATTTGCATTTCAGCATTTTCAATGCATTGCTAACTCTAGCGAAGCCCTTTGTTAATATCATCTGATAGTTCAGACTGCCTGCCATAGATACTGTTTCATATATGGTAAGTGGTCTTGCTAAGCCTTCTGCAATGAGTATAACAACCTAACTGGTACCCAATGGGATACCCATCTTGTGTCTGACTACAAGGAATAAATTATGATCTTACATTGATAATTACTCATGCCTGGATTTGAGGATTACAGCCCTGCGATGCTGATGATTAGAACTGGTCTCCGTCTCTGTGCACAGATGCTCCCTGTGATCCACTTCAGCGTCTGCCTCGGCTTTTCCACATAGATTGCTCTTTGCCAAAGAAGGTAGATGCAGTATCCAATTCTGCAAAAGCATTGCAGGCAGCTACGACCTGATTTAAATTCTGCACAAGACAGGGGACTGGAGAACATATCTTCTGATGTCTTCTAGGTAGTTTAAATTACTCTTGGGCATTTGTAGTAGTTCTGAAAATTGGGTGGTCTTGGAAAAACAGTAGTCAGAAGGAAATAATTTGAGAAAATTCAGAAGTGTTAAAAAACCTGTAAAAATTCACATAAAATTTAAAAATAAGTCTGTTCTGAACTGACGAAGCAGAGATAACTATGAATTTTTTTCTGTTTAAAGTATTTTCCCTGTGCTCCTTAACAAGAATAGCCATAAAGCAACGTAAGAAGTTATGCTCTACGCTCCGCTGCCTATTTTCTCACCCTCAGCTTAAAAATAACAGCTCTATAGCACCTTCTGTTTTCTCATGACGTCTACACACACTTTATCTTTAGGGGGAACGCTGTGCTTGGTCTCTAACTGGGATTTTCCCGTCTTATCCAGTGTTGACTTAACCCTGCTTCTACAGAAGTTAAGAGTGAAATGCTCGTTGATTTCAGCACAAGCAGATTTTGACTTTTCAGAAATGCTCTGCCATATGTGTTCTCCTTTTGGAAGTATCATGTGGTTGCATTTGGCCCATGTTGTGTTTTAGTCACTCAGAAAGAACACGCGGAGTTCCAGCCTGTCCTCACCTGCCCTCGTGATTGCGAGAGCTGAGGGCCTCAGGGAGGTTTTGAGGGCCAAAAGTTTTGCTGTTGTCCTGTTTTTTTGGGGGGAGGTGGTTTGTTTGTTTGCTTTTCTTCTCAAATTTCAGGCAAACAGATTTCTATTCTAAGACAAAGGGAATGGAAACATTTCTAATTGGCTGTGAAAAATGAATCTGAGAAAAAGTGAGCTCAGTCTACACATTTCATTTGCTAATAAGTGATAACACCATTTTTATTTTATTCAGTAGTATGTAATGCAGTATTTTAAAATGGGTGAAAAATAGTTTGGAATCAAAAATTAAAACAATCTATTCTAACCTTATTGAAAACTGTTCTTATTTTCTCCTTAAAAAAAAAAATCAGAATTGACACATCTGTGAAACGTTTGCTTATGGCTAATTGGTATTTTCTGAGGAAAAAAAGTGTTCCAGTGAAAATTTCCATCTGGTTTTAGGGCTTCCCAGTCTTTAATGTATTTAGACCCATCAATATCAAAGGGAAGCTTAGGAAATGCTCTCGGTTCAAGTTATATGCTAGGAACTGCTTGAGGGCAAGATGAAGGGCTCTGACTTGAGATCGTAGGTAGCTTTCACGAGGATGTGCATCTGCAGTCGCAGTCTATAGCCTGGTATGATAATGGGAATTTCAGCAGCTGTGAATTAAGAGCACAGCCCATTAAATCTCATGTTCCTCAAGGGTAGTAGTCCCTGGTAGAGGGGCTGGATGATCAGACCCATAACTGCTTCAGCTGTCTCACCTGCGTCCGTCTGTGATCATGAGCCAGAGCCTTTAGTTTCAGGAGGTATTTATGTGACTTAACTCTTAGCCTAAAATCACGTGAGAAATTTGTGCTAGAAGAAGGACTTAAGACTCGTCTTCCCTGGGTCCAAGGTTAGTGTGCTTTCTTCTGGATTATCTTTCCTGGTAACATCTCTATCCTCCCATCTGCTTAGTCATCTGTAAAGTAAGGTGTGGATGCTCAGGAGAGCTCTTCTCTAGTGAAGGGAATAAGCAAATTAAGGAGACAAATGCAGTTAATTTGCACTTTCTCCCACATCCTGTGTGCTGCATCCTGCTGTCACTGTGTGTTCTCCACTCTGGTCAGTGAGGGATTTGCATTGGACATGTTACAGCCTTTAGGCATGTTTCCTGGTCTAGATCTGCTAGTTAAAGGATTTGATGTCCACCTAATGTAACTGCACGTGCCATCAAGGTTTCCCGTGACTCTGTGGAAAGTGAACTGCCGTCTTCGTGTCACATAGTTGTCCTGGTTTAAACACACTGGTTTAAGCAATGTGAGCTGGAAGGGGAGTCATCTTGTGACTTCCAGAATGTGCAAATCACCCCCCCCCAAAAAAAAATTGTCTCAGACATTTTTATGGTGTTTCAGCTGAAGTGCCATGAAAAGTGCAAAGAATAACACTCCTGTGCCTAAAAACAAAGTCCCAAAACAAACAAACCCATAATAAATAAATGCTTGCCAAGAGTCATAAAAATCTTAAACTGTGATTTAATATCCTGTCTCCCTTTTGTCTTAGTGGAAAAGGTCATATAGATGAAAGACATCTGCTGTCATATCTTGAATTTCAGGACAAGACTGAGTCCTATTCTTGGCTGCTTTTTTTTTGTGTGTGTGTGAGCAAATTGCCATAAATTCTGTCTTTTCAGTTATCTTAATGTTTCAGCTCTTAAAGAGGACGAGCAGGCCTGTGACCAGTGATTTCAAATGCCAGGCTGCATCCCTTCTATTTTATTCTTCAGAAATGGAGTGCCTGGGTCAGCACTGGGTGAAAGACATCCAGATATGACTGAGTCCATCTGCATGAGCGGGAGGTTCTGGCCAAAGCCAAGTCCCGGTGACACCTTATGGTGAAACTTTGACCATGATCAAAACAACCAACAAAGGATTTCTTCTTTATATCACAAAGGACGTCTATCTTGGTGAATTAAATATAGTCATGTCAGGAGGGTTGAGCTTTCAAGAGTTGGAAGGATGTGGAGGGGTAGCAGTTGAGATTGCAACAGGTCAAAGGCAGAAGGTGACATCAAAAGCTGGTGGATGTTAGTAGCCAACAGTGAATAGAGGTGAAAAGAGGGCAAACTTGGAAAAGAGAAGCAAGTAGTTAATGTTTGACATGATGGAGGTGGACAGAAGTGGGGAAGACAGAAAGACAAGAGATGGCAGGGTGAAAGTGAAGGAAAACAACTGGTCTGACTCACCCTTACTCTTCAATGTTCTTTCCATCTTCATGTTTTTATTAAATCTATTGGAAATGTAGTCAGCTCTGGACAACAGTGCATTTACAGTCCTTGATTTTTCCTGGCAACTTTTTATGGTTTTTCAGTAATACCAAGCCCTTTTGAAAAATGAGTCTTCCTCAGAAAGCAGGTGTGCTGATGAGTGGGAAAACTGTGACCCTCTGGAGCCAGAGAAATGTGAAATTGTATCCCTTGCTAAATGCAAAGGCAGCATCCCCAGCAACAGCAATGGGCCCAGGATACCATGGGGAGTGCTTTTGGCTGCTGGAAACTCTTTGGGGATGGGATCTCTGTTCGTGCATTGCCTTGTACAAAGAAGCCCTGGATTTGTTGGCCTCCAGGTGTTATAAAAAGCAAATGTTAAACAAGTTGTCCTGTGAGCAGTGGAAGTAATGAAATATTGGCACCATTGGATTCTCTGGTGTCTGGTGGAAGATGAGTGTCAGAATATTTCTCAGTAGGTCCTTTCGCTCTCTCGAGCTGCTTGTTCTCCTCCTGGCAGTTGGAAGGTGATATGCAACCACTTTGAGAAGTGATCAAGAGGTTTGGAGTTGGTGGAGGGGATCCACACCAAAAGCACACACAGCTGCACCCTGGGCTTTTTCTCTACAAAGCTGGGCTGCCTAAAAGAAGTGGAGTAACCTGGCAATAAAGAATGCTTTTCCCTCTGGGTTCTAGCAGTCCTAGTTATCTTAGCTCCTCCGACAGTATCAGCTGGAAAACTTTTCAAGAATAATGGCTCTGGTTTTATTTTCCTTTTTTTTCTAATTAAAGCTGTGCATTTAGACTGTCTGTGATAATTTCTTTTCCCAGTTGTACACATGGAGTGTCTCAGCAGGACTGTAAAAGTCGTGCTAATTTATGTGAGGGCAAAATTCATCCTTAAGCTGGAAGAGCTTTAGCTATTTTTGTTTGCAAAATGCTTTTGGGCCCTTACTTGAGGGCACTGCTGAAAAGCCAAGGGACGTGTTGGTTTATTATTTTTATTAATATACTTTAAAAGCAACTCAGAAATATTTCACTTGATAGCTGAAGCCAAGGCAGCAAAGTGCAAACCACTTTGTCATTTACTAACATGGAAAATGTGAAACAAAGTGGATGCGCCTTCTACTTTTTTTCCCACTGACTTTGCTTCTATACTTCTGGGAGATAAACATTTCTTTTTAGGCATAAAATGCAAATAATTTATATTTATTTTTACTATCACTGTAAGCACTCTTCCACATCTCCCATGTTATTCTCCCATGAAAAATTTTCATAGCAGGAAGCCTTAGAAACCAGCACTCACTCCAGACACAATCTGCATTTACGATTTTGTGCAGGGGGACTTCTCAGTTGGGATCTTTATCTCGCCCTCTCTCAAGGGGCTTGTTGAAGGGCTTGCTGGCGTATCTCCCACTGACATCAGCTGCAGTTGTGGGTGCTTGACATAGCTGGACTTGAGACTGTTATGATTGAGAACTAGTTCTGCTCTTGAGACACTAGTCAGGCTGCAGGGCAATCATTGCCTGCGTTTCAAGAGGATTAGATATACAAAAGCGTGGAAAATAACTGAAATCCCTAGTATGGTAAGGCTGAAAGTCTAGCCCTTTGCTTGAAAAAAAAAATAATCCCATGTCTTCATGCTTATGAGCCACTTGTATGTTTACTGGGGACAGGAGGAGGCTATTAAATCCAGGCATTCCATCAAAGACAACCAGGACAATCCTGCTTCCACCTCCGATCCCTGACACCCTGCGTCTCCCATTGCTGTGTGAGAGGCCGAGCACAGGTCCGTGCCCATCTGCAGATCTTTCCCATGAGGACTGTTTTCAGATGGGGTCCTGTTTTTGTTGTAATTTTAAAATGTAATTTAGAATGTTAACTTCAGCCAGCTGAAATTGTTTCCTTTTTGTCCCCTTATGGAGGAGGTTTATAAATATCGAGTTACACAGGAAGCAAATTCTCTCGTTATCAGATTGTTCTGTAGTCACTTTTCTTTTCCTCAAAAGCATAATGGTGAACTTTATCAGTGCTCAGTCATTTGTTTCCTATTAAACACAAGTGATTAAGATACTGTTTGGCTCGCTGGGAAGAGTTACTGACCTGTTTTGTGTGCAAACGTAGCTTTACATTAGGAGACACCTGAAACTGGTAGGAAGTGAGTATTAATTGGGTTCAAGTTCCATAAGCACAGATTGCAATTTCCCAGTGGGATGCGGTAAGTAGCCGTCACCAAAATAATGTTAATTACATTATCTCCCAGAGCGGTCCCAAGAGGTACTAAAATAGCACATGTGCCACTTGGGCTTAGATGCTTAGACGTGAGGATCAGTGTTTGCTGCTGGGTTGCTTTGAGCTTGCTGCATCCTGGGGTGAGCTGAGTGAGATGAGGAGGCTTGGATTTTCCGTGGAATTGTTTGGGGTTTTGCTCTTGTGAGTTTAAAGATCAGAATGCCATCTAAAGCAATAGCTGATGTTTGTTTGTTTATTTATTTATTTTTAATTCCCTGATGCCATGAAAGGAGTGATAATAGCAACTCAAAACATGGATTTTGTAAACCACCTGAACAGATAGAGCGTGGGTGGGCTGGTACCTCCATGCAGATCAGACCACTCTCACACCAGCACTTGCTCTACAGCGTGTTGGGCAAACTGAAACTGTTTAAGAGCATCTTAGCCCTTTAGGACCATGGTAAGCCTTCAGGGAGACTGTTTAGCCCCAGAGACCCAGCAGCCTTCCTCCTTTGGGTATTGACAAGCCGCAGAAGCGAGACACAAGCAAATATACAGGTCAATGCTGGCTTGTCACTGGCTTCTCCATCGCTAATTGAAGCTCAGCAAGCCGGGTTCACGCGGGATGTAAGTACACCGACCTTGGAGCTAGAATTGACTCCGACCTGATAATCAGACTTTTCCATCTGGGCTAGAAAAACATGAACCTGGTGGTTTGTTAGGGACATGCTGGCAGACGCTTAAAGACAGCAGTGCTAAAGGCACCATTATAATTAGCTCAGCCAGAGGCTGAGCACATAGATCTACTTGAAAACCAGTGTGTCTGTTTCCCTGGTCGACGTGACCTCTGTGGAAAGACATAGCTGAAAGAATATTTAGACTTTAGATACCTAATTCAATGTTACACATCCTTGTTAACAGTGTTACCTATTACTGCTATTAATTAAAGGTATCAGCGCGTACCATAAGGAGGGGAATGGCTTACGACATAAGAAGTCACTTTACAGATCTCAGAAACTGACTGGTAGGATGACACTGTAGCTTTTAAAATTCAGAAAGTGCTTATTCCTTGTTTAGGCAGCTTAAATGAAACACCAGAGGGGTTCACGGGTATTAGGGTGAGTGGGACAGATGTGCCCTTCAGTCTGTTTCACAACAGCTCGAAACTAACATAACCACCTGGAAACAAAGGGAAGCTTTCAGCCTTGTTCCTACAGCTCCCCTCCAAAATCGGAATTGAAATAAGATTGAGCAACAGAAAGAAACCAAGTACATAGATCTCATTCTTAACTGTGGAAGAAGTTATTTCAATAGAAAAGTGTTAGCCAGCTTCGCAAAATGTCACTTAACTGGAGAAAAATGGTCCCCTGGTACTTCCTGGTTTCGTTATTCCTCCCACGATGACAGTTTCTGCTCAAAGATGCATTGCTGAACAAGGGTTATACAGGACAATGAAAGAGGAACTTTTTCTGGAGAGGGAAAGTGTAAAGAAAATTTTGCTTTTTATAATAACTTTTGGTATTTATTGGTTTGGGGTTTTTTTTCTTTTGCTCTTGATTTTTCTTCAAAACAGGAAGAAACAAGCTCCAACTGTTTTTTATAGTGCAACTCACACTCCTTCAATTTATTATTTTTTTTCACACTTATTACATTCAAAGATCTGGATCTGATTTTATTTTAAATATAAGAAAACAATCTTTTTTTCCAAAGTGAGCAGGACAGCCCGTGGCTGCTTGGCTGGGCCCAGAAGGTTCTGTTTTGTGCCGGAGTCAGCAGCAGTTTCCTACAATGACTCCATTTGACCCACACTGCTCTGACGAGCTAGGACTGGCAACAATCTCAGCTCCAGCCATCAAAACATTCCTTTGTGGCCAAGTGCCCTTCTGCTTTCTCTGAAATATCTGGTGTCAGTTTTAACAAGAGGGGAAACAGACGTTCGTCACCATTAATTTGTTGGACAATTAAGCTGGTGATCTCTGACCTCCTGCCATTATTGGCTTTCAGAGCCAGGGTAAAGACCCTGCAGATATCTGTTCTCTGTCATTCCCCGCAGGCTGCCCTAGTATTTTATTTACTCAAAGGCTTAGCTTTTGCCCACCACCAGCTAAATATATATGCTTCATAATAAAAATTGCTAATAAGCTGTCCCAGACAGCAACACTAATCTCCAGGCGAGGATAACAGAAAGCCAAGGGAACAGCTGGCTGTCAGGAAAGCGTGTGAGTGGGAATCATACATTTATTTAGATTTATGTACATATTAGAAGTGACTGTCCCTGGCTGCAGCCACTTTTGGTGTGTTGGGCAGCTTGGGCATCCAGCACTACTCTGAACCAGAATCAGGGTCTTCACACCAGAAGGCATCAATGGTGTGGGATCACTCTATGGTGATATTTTCTTCTTCTTCCTTTGTCTTCCAGGCTATGAAAATACCTAGGTTTTGCTCTTTCCAGCGTCCCTGGTGGTAGGATCATTGTTCATCGTGGCCTGTTTTCACACTGCTCGAAGGGGTCCCTGGTCCAAATAAATAACTTCTCTTAATTCTGACCCTGGGGCTGCAGGGGAGAACAAGTGGAAGTGCTGGACTTTATGAACAATAAGGAAATAGTTAATCCATCCCTGGCGCAAAGCTGCTGTTTTGTGTTTATTAAGATGGTGCTCCCCTCCGCCGGCTCTTGGGGGGGGCGGGGGGGGGGGAGAGGCGAGAGAGTCACAGGCCAGCTGCTTGCATCATCTGACGCTTATGCCATGCAGCCTTCAAGCCTTGTTTTTCAGCTGCTGCTTTTGAAGCACTTCAGTAGTTCATCGGAGGAACCCTCTGCCTTTTGCGTTATGGCAAGTTTCCTCTTT
>VXBW01008314.1:1084963-1101837 GCA_013400375.1 Thinocorus orbignyianus | reverse complement strand
TTTTGTCTTCTACCTCCTAATTTTCTCCTTTTTATTTAATTTCTGCTTTCCTTGTTGGGTCCTTCAGCTGGTAGCTATAGTAACACCGGTGAATGAGTGGCTGTTGTACACCTCTATGACCCACTCCCCTCGGGAAAGCGCCGCCGGGCTTTCACACGCCTGCATTGGCTTGGCACCCTCTCCTCGAGGGGTTTCTCCGAACAACAGGGACAGTCTTAGCCTGGGAGCCGGCTCCATCCTGCTTGCTATTTGCAGCTGCAACCCGCAATATTTTGTGGTAGAATGAATGAGTCACTGGCAGAGCAATCTGTTACATCAGATAATCACAGATTACCTCCATTAACCTGGATCCCTTCTGTAACCTTTTACAATAATGGTCCCAAATGCTGACGCATACAGTTGTGTTACCATCGTGTCTTGGGCTGTCAGTAATTTCTGAGGACAATGTTTTCTGTGGTCTCGGGGGTGGTTTAGCAGGGTGTGACAGCAAGATCCAAAGAAAGGAGCTGTTGGTACATTGTTGCTGGACAAGATGATGGGCCAAATAAGGAGAATTTACGTAAAATGCAGTCAAGCCTCTTTGCTTGTTTTTACCCACACTGTTTGCCTCCCACTGTGATCCCCTTCCATCTGCCTGGCCCCAGTTGCACCACTTTCCTGATCTCAAACAGAAAGTGTCCCAATCTGAGACGCATTTTACAATGTTGTACTTCTCTTCCTGGCTGACTTTGGAAGCCAAAGGGCTGAAGTGTCACAGAAGAGATGTTCATCTAAACCAGTAGTGGCAGTGTAGTCCATACACATGTTGTCAGAAAGTTCTGTAGCCTCGTTTTCACAATTCTTAGCTAAAAGGTGTTGAGAGAGAAGGGTGAATCGAACCAGGCATCACTGAAGGACACTTCTTATGGCTGTTGGGATATCTTCCTGCACCACAAGACTGATGTAATGGTCCTCTTGACCACTGCAAAAATACAGAAACACCACAATTATCATATGTATGGAACACCTGATAACGATTGCTCCAGGCTTTCCTTACTCGAGCATCCACCACGGCACCTTTGCTGGGCTAGGATCTCTGGTGGGATTGAACATGGGAGGAGAGACTGTGGTAATGCGATGATTTGACAGAGTATTTGTAGGCACAAGCAGCACAAAGGGGCTCTGGAGTCCCTTTGGTGCAGGCTCTGTGTAGCTGAGACCTGTGTGTCGCATCTCTAAACATTTGGGGTCTGCCTCTGCCTACCAGAGGGCAGGACTGAGGACTCAGGTGGACAGTCTGGGTGTTTGAGGGACTTGCTCTTCTGCCTCCTTCGTGGAGACTCTGCACTGTTTCGTTCTCGCTTTTCTAGTGGCTGTTTTCCTGGCTCAGATATAAGCCATCTAAACTGAAAGAGTGTGCTGTTATTTATGTACAGAAAGCAAAACACATCTGGATTTTTGGGTTCTTATCAGGGCATCTTGAAGCTTTACCGATTCTACCAATTAGGTGGAACTAATAAATCAGTCAGGCCTAATAAAACAGCCTGTCTCAAATCATTAATTTTTCATGACATTTACTAAAATTCCTTTCTTTAGCCCTGTTGGTAAGTTTATTTAGGTGAGGATAGAAAAATAGAGAAGAACATAATTCTCAGAGCTTGGCTACAGACTGCTGATAGGAACACACTTGAATTCTCACCTCCCATCCAGCTGGATCGCCTCCCCGCAGTTCAGAAATACTCCTTATAAAACTCAAATGTCAGGAACACAGAGGCTAAGTTCTTTTTTTGGAGACAGCAGAACTATTTGCAGGAGAAAAAGCCCACACAGCTCTTAGGGACAGACTGAACCCCCGTCGTTCCCTGCTCAGGGCTGGGTTTTTTGCGTGTTCTCCCTCTAGAACTGGTAGTAGAGATTTCAGAAGAGCCCCATGTATTGCCTGTACCAGGGCCAGGGTTCCTTGTGTGTTCCTTCTGCCTGTCTTGTGCTGCTCGTTGTGCTGTTGTGTCGCTAGACGTCAGAGCTGCACGATGTGGAGCCACAAATTGGCAGAGCCTTCTTTGACTTCTAGTCATTTCTCTCAGTGGAGGAGTGTAGCAATAGGACAAGGGATAGTGGTTTTAAACTGAAAGGGGGGAAATTTAGATTAGATTCTTTGCTGTGAGGGTGGTGAGGCACTGAAACAGGTTGCCCAGAGAAGCTGTGGGTGCCCCATCCCTGGAGGGGTTCAAGGCCGGACTGAATGGAGCTTGGAGCAACCTGGTCTGGTGGGAGGTGTCCTTGCCCAGTGCAGGGGGTTGGAACTCGATCTTTAAGATCCCTCCCAACCTATGATTCTATAAACAAGTCCCTTCAAGTTATTTTGGATTTAGAGGCCAGCCCTAAGAACGTTTGTGTTACTTGAGGAAAACCACTGAGTCCAGGAGCGTCACACGTGCTCCTGGGGAACCTACACAGGCAATGGGCAATGCATGGACTACATATGAGTGATGAGTTGCACTTGCAGTTTTGGAGTTGGAGGTACTGGTTAGTGGCGTGCATACATGTCACTAAGACAGGGTAATAAATATACAGAACAGGTCATAAGTGTAAAAAGCTGTTGCTTAAAGAGGAGTTCCTTCCTGGAAAGATGTTATCAAGTCCTATTCAAGCAGGATTTCTGAAGCAGGGATTTGCATTCTTTCTTTGGAGGAAAGGGAAGCGTATCTCCTACAGCCTATGTAAATTACAGCTGTGCAAATTAGCTTAAGGAAAACAGTAAGGAATATGAGAATTTGGATTCACTTGAACATTCAGATGTAGGGAGGCCACGTGCCTTGTTTAAATCTTGCATGCTCTAAAACGTGATGGTTGAGAACATTTCTGACAAAAGAATCTCCCTTTCTGAGAATGAAGATTTGACAAAAATGAAAGGGTTTGCAGGAAGGTGCAAACCTATTTAAAAGAAAACAGGAATTGCTTTTCCCAGCTTCTTTCTGATAATATAGAAGCATCATTTTAACAAAGTAAAGGATGTCAATTTACAGTACCCATTTTGTTCCAATGATATAATATATCTTAATACTCTATTTGATGTGTTCTATGATAATGTTTTGACGTTAGAGAACTGAGATGGCTCAAATGTTATCAAAATGAAATAGTTTAATGTCTTTAAATCAAAGTTTTCTAGAACTTTGAAATACTGACTCTCAGCTTCAGTTTGGAGGAAAACTCCACTGAGATATTTAGCATTTGTAGCAGAGCAATAACTTTGATTCTTGACAGCTCTGTTCAAAAGGTTGGTCTCTATAGTGATGTGAGTATCATTCATACTGAAGTGTTGCAGACGAATATTTTCTGTTACCTACGCTATTGATGGTCAAAATCTCGTAATACTCCCTAGGTTCAGACATCGTAGCCTCTGCGTGTTCCTCCAAGGGACCTTATGGATCCAGAAACAGCTTCCAAAGGAGCACAATGGCTCTAGGATTTCTTGTTGCTTTGTCTCTTCTGCTTTTGTTGCCAAATACAGTGTCAAATATTATTCTTTCCATTTGCAGCCACCAGCTCAGTTTATCTCAGCAGCCTGTGAACAACCCAATACATGGAAATTCATTCCAAACACCACTAAGTTACTGGATTTGTGCCAGTTGCCCAGTTTACTTTGAGGTCAAGAATAAGAAGTTAGAATTTGGGGCTGTGCTTAGTTTTACTATTTTAGATGATAGCTGGTTTTATTTTTATAAGTTTTCCCTTTTCTTTGTTTTTTAAATGGATTGTAAATCTTCAGTGTACTTTGTATCTTCTGCATTATTTTTGTTCGTGACATAAAAGCCAGTGATCTCTTTTTGCTCATTCATCAGCTGCAGATAAACACAGTATAGTCCAAATACAAGGTGTAAAAGAAAGAGACACAATAACAGCCAAACTAAAGATTCTTACACAAGGGAAAATTAAACTGCTTCTAGGGAAATCACATCACCAAACTCCCTATTCACATACGTAGCAGCGAAACGTACACCTGGCATATGTGAGCTGTGACAAATGACAAATTGTTGAAGTAATCTCAAACACTCGTTAAAAATACTCAATGGAGGATGTAGGCAGATTTGGATGGAGTCTTGAGTGCCACAGTTTGGGATGTCCACTCAAGACCAACAGAAAAAATTAAAGGCGTTTTTTTTTCAGTTAAGATACTTTCGATCTGCTCTGCCCAGGCATAAAGGTAGTTTATGTATAGACATTTCTATATTCCTAGAGTTGTACCAAAATGGCCTTGATATATGACAGTCAAGCCCTGAGGATCAGTCTTCAAAGACTAATCCCTTAGCTTCTGCTGTCCCTCCGGGGCAGTGGGTATTATTATAGCGTGTTATTAACATACACATTGTTATTAACATAAAATGTGTTACTAAAATCATGTTTCATCCACTCATCAGTATTTACTCTACTACTTGAACTTTTATTTAAATAACGGGTAAATATTCCTGCAGTAGATATTTGTTTATGAGGAGTGGCTTCTTTAAGCCAATGCTAATAGGACTTTAGATGCAAGTTGTATGCAAAACATTTTGCCCTCTGGTCCTCTGGCAACCAAATTGCAAAGCCAGCCTGACTCTGTTGGTGAGAAGCTTGCATTTTTGCTTATGAAATTCCCATCTCTGTGATTCTGAAGGCGTAAACATGAAATGCATCTGCTGCTAATTTCCAAAAAGCAATGGGATGGTTTACAAAGCGGTTGTCAGGTACATGTACTTGTAGCAGCATCCAGATGATTTATGTGCAAACATGCCGTGACAGCAGGGGAGATGGGCACAAAACTGTTATCCCAGTCTGTGACTGTTCAGAGAGTCACGTTCATCAGCAAATGCTGCAGGAGATAAAGGCAGATTAGCATCGATGAGAGGAACTGTGTAACGTGATTCTCTTTTGTGGGCAAGTTGTGGACTTTTTGTTATATCTTACAAACGAGAGCCTCTAAAGACTGGTTTGCAGAGACATCGCATCCCGGTGGATGATGGACACCTACCTGCTTTTGAACAATCCAGCTCTCCCACTCTTCTCCTTTTCCTGGGGTGACATAGAAGGGGATTCATGAAGAGGTTCCTAATGGTCTTGAGCTTGTTTTAAGCATGGGTTAGTCAGGAGCATCGTCTAAGCTCTTGTAAGGATAAAATAGAGTTCCTGGTGGTTTTTTTTCTGTTTTCCCAGTTGAGAAGGGCAGTTTAAAGGGCAGAGGGAAGCAGTGTCTTCCATTCTTTGAAAACAAACTGGTTTTATTTGCTAAATACAGCTGAGTGTACGTGGGACTAATATGAAAGACGAGTGGTGAACCTGGGTGAACTTCCACATGAAGCAGGTCTGAGAAGGGTGAAATGATTTGCCTTAGAGGCTAGATGTGTTAGATATGAAAAATTCTTAATGGAAAATGATGGGCTGATAAGTTTTATTCGTGTTGTCTTGTTTGGAAAAGACACTCTGGGAAAATAAGCAGTTTAAAACTGGTATTCTTGTCCTTCACAAATATGCGATTAATCTCTGGGACTCACACCCACATGGGGTAAAAGGGCATTCAGCAGTCCAGGGCATTTACCAGGAGCATAAGAACAACCTGAGTTTAAATAGCATAGATTTTAAAAAAGAAAAAGACATTTTTTAAAGTAATTATACCTTCATGCTTTATTATCCATATCTAATTAATAGTGTATGGAAAAAGTTTCTGATTTCTAAATACTTTAGAAACAGCTTTCTAAGATGTCCCTCTGAAGCCAGCTTTGGTCTGTGCTGTACTCAACAGACTGTCTGTTTAATCTAATACGGCAATTCCATAAATACCGTGTAGCTGCATATGCTGATGAGAGACAGTGAGTAAAGGAAGGCTGGCAAGAGGAAGAGGAGAAGAAATATAAACTTTTTTGAGTGGAAATAGGATACTAATCATGATGTTTGGATTTTTAATGGTTTTTGGAGTTTGTTTCATGCTTTCACATGCTGTGTAATCAAGGCATTCCAATCATAGTGTCCAGAACTCCATACTCTTGTTGGGAAGGACTTGGATGAGGGCCTGGCTACTGTTGCGAAACGGAAGACGCAAATTGTAGTTGTCCTTCAGCAATCCGTGGATAGTTTACCTAAATTGTGGGTTAACTAGATTGCAGATAATACAGCTGAAGGCAATGAAATGTTTGGCCATCTTAGGACAGCCAGGTCTGGCAGCAGGGGCTGTGATGGAGGCTCATCAGCTTGGGCAAGAACAGAGCAAGAGTATGAAGCCAGCTTAGCTGTGCTTCAAAGCCACCTTGCGTGGTGGCAGGAGGCACAAAGAAAATATACTGCAGGCATGATGCTGGGATGAATTCAGCCATCATTATGTTAAACTCTACATTATGTAATATCTTTAATCAGATGGGTAGGAGCATGGCTTGGTCCCGTCGTTAGTAGGATTAACAGGTTCAAGGCCTTGGCTTCAGCTCCTTGCTCTATCTCTGATCTCCCATGCAATTTTGGACAAGCCACTTAATATCTCACTGACTTAGTAACGTGCGGGTACTTTCCTTCCTCCTCTGGATGTTGGGAGAGAAAGTACATCCTGAATAATGGATGCAAAAAAAGTAGGCACCTTAGGCTAAGGGTAGCTCCAGCTTGCAGATGTGTGCCTCTGGTTCTGTCTCTCCTTGCAGGCAGACGTCAGAGCTAGATTTGCCATCCAGCATCATAAGATGATACGGAAAATGCCATGTGTTTTTCAGTAGGTAGGATGTAGAGCAAATGCTTTTGTTTCCTGTAGGACTGGTTGACATGTTAGAGAATTAGGTTCGGTCCTCGGTTTTCAAATGCTGAATTAAGCTCATGCAAGGGAGTGGGGCTGAGATTTCAAGCTGTTGCCGGGAGCTCACCTTTTGTCATGGTCAGCAAACCAAGATTTTAAAGCAGTCAAACCTTCCAACACCACATGATGGAACTCACATCTCAAACAAGGCAAATCTGTCAAGTCTTGCTCTGAGAAGCTGCCTTGACAATTAGGAATCCTTCGGTCCAGAACAAACAGTGCAAAGGCAGCAATCAAGGCAAAGTGTGAAAAGCTTCCCCTTGCAACCTGCACAATTACTGACCTATTCAGAGAAACCTCCCCTTTTAGCTTTTAGCTCTGCTAGACAATTTACCCTGTCTCAGCTGTTGCACTGCATTATGTCCTTCAGACCCCCTAGAATTAACGTTTGGAGCCAGCAAACACTGCTGGCTCCACAAGAAAAGCTGAGAGCGGAAAGGTCAGGTCGATTAAAGTGGTTGATCAGAATCTTTAACATAAAGACGTCACAGGCCAAACAGTAATGCTACTTCACGCTCAGCTAAGAGCAAATGATTCATCAGGCAAGGCTGCTTATTTTTGGAGGATGGCTGCAAAAGAGAAGCAACATGCTGGCTGTATTGATCATGGTTGTAACAGGGGACCGCAGAGCCCTTCTCCAGTTTTGATGGAAATTTAATGTCAGAAATACATCATCCAATGTAAACATATCAATATGTATTTCACATTGAATGGATTTGAAAAACATTCTGGCCTGGCTTAGCAGAATCATTTCATCTCTGCACAAATCTCAGAGCTGTCACTTAGAGCAAAGGGCTATTTTACAGTGCTCTGCACGGTTTAATGCTGCTAAAAATGCAAACATCTTGTGAGGGCTTGTGTAAAGGTGGCACTGAAATCTCCAGTGCTTTCAAATACCTTCAATGGGTGAAGATGTGCCAGCGTTGAGTAGATGCAGCCTTACTCCTGCTGCCTCCTGTGTCCAGAAATGATTGGCAATCCCATTTCAGCAGGCATTGCTGCCCAAGCAACTGCACACAACTTGTGCTGCCTGCAGTGCCTGCTGCTACCTTCAGCAGAGAGTTCCTGCCTACCTCCTTACAGAGCAGAGGGAGCCTTTGCAGTTGGACAGGTGCATATTTGTAAGTGGAGGTGGGATGAGCTGCTCTGGGAGCTGGCAGTCTGAGGCAAGGATTCAGAAAGCCAGATTCAAAACCTGTGGCTCACAAAGGGGGATCATTCTGCAGCAACAGCAGTGCAGCTGTTTCCCTCCCTTCTTGCCCTCCTCTTCCTTCCCATCCCTCCCCCAGTGCTAATAAATATATATTTAATTCATTTAATTCCCATGGAGGTTTGGCATTAAGGCATAGAACTCAAAGTTTACAAGAAAAATGAGTGTGAGGAAAAACATGAAGCAATAGTTCAGGGAAGAAAATGCAGCCAAAGAGAATGAGTGGCAAAGAGAAGGAAATGGGAATGCCTGGAGGAAGGGTCATTCCCTAGAGGAGCGTGTGAAGGGAGGGAGCAGAGAAGTGTAAGTGCAGTGTGATGACACATAAGGGCAGGAGCACCAAGGAGTGTGCCCTGGAAGAGGAGAAGAGGGGTGAGTGGAGATGGCAGCCTGGCAAGCAGGAGCAGCTGTGCAGGGTTGCAGGAGTGGGCTTTCAGGGAAGGAAAAGCCAACAGAGGACCCTTTGGGCTGCTGAATTGAATCCCTGCAGTCACTGGCGACCACAACAGAGCTGCAAGCTCCAGGAGGGAGCGTGAACAGACCATCACAGTGCCTACCCCAGCCCACAAAATGTTTCTCAGCACCCTGTAGCATATCTAATACCTTCGGCATGCGAGATCATGCATCGCATGCTGCAAGGAGAGATCAAGACAACCTCTCTGATACTGTGGCTGGAGGGATGGGAGAGAAAATTACTTTAGCAGCAGCGTTTGGGATACACTGGAGAGTGGAGGTTGAAGAAGAGTTCATTATAGACCCAAAGGGTACATTTGCTGTGCGTAATACAGCATAATGTGGAGGCTATGGCAGCTCAGTGCTTTGCTGGAGAATCATTCCTGGAAAGGAAATGGCTATTCCTGATAGTCTGAGCAAGCTCGTTCTTTCATGGCTAGTGCAGATATCTCTGTCCTCCATTGCATAATGTAGACAGATGGATTCCTGTCAATAAGGAGTTTAAAATAATTCAAGGCAAACTCTGCAGCAACAAAACCACTAGTCACCAGAAGCAAAGGAATAAAAGGTGAGACACAGAAGAAAGGCTCCTGTGCCGATGGTGTGATCAGAAGTGCCCCACAGAGAGCAATGCTTCACAATTTTTTCCAAGGCTCGTGTTTTCTCTGTAATGGTCTGGTACCTTTTGAGTCAGTGCTCTCCTAATTTAGCCTGCAGTCCATGTAGTACCCAACACACCCTCAATCTGCAATTGTGACTCTACCAGCCCCTCTACAGAATTAACTCAGCTCTGAATTAGTCATTCGACGTGCCAGCGCATGTAGAATAGGCTCGAGTGAATCAGATTTTGTGTGCAGGGACTGACTTGCAGTAAATACAGCAGCTTAGAGAATCTCAGTCTGCATCTGGGCTTTTGTGTCTGGGGGGGATACACTTTCTCTGGTGGCTGAGTATCCTCTCTGAGCAGGATGGAGGCACACACATGAGCCGGTAATGAAACCTGCAGCACCCCACACCTCCTGCCATCCGCAGTGATGCCAATGGGGCAGCATCAAAAATGGGGAGGCATAAAGGAGAAACCCAGGGGAGGGCTGGAGCAAAAATGTGACCAATTACAGTTAAAAAAACCCAAAACCCAACAACTTAAAACAAAACAAAAAAAACCAAACAACAACAACAACAACAAAGAAAAGACAAAAAAGATCTAAAAACATCCTCTTAGGCTGAGCAACTCCAGATCTGAGAGCCCAAAGGGACATATGCTGGAAACACCACCTTTACTGGTCAGAGCCCAGTGCAGAAGGCATCCTCCCTGCAAACAAGGAGCAGTGAATCAGAGGCAGATCCTCAGGGCTGTGGTGCTCCTGTGACAGCTGTGCCGGTGCCCAAGTCCCCTGTTCTGAGCTGGCTGGGGTTCTGAGCTATTAAAGCAAGAAAGCAGACATCACAAGTTTTAAAAGAACAGGAACCTTCCCCTGGACTAGAGAACATGGTTGAAATGATCTGGCACTCTGATTTGGGAACAGCAATAGAAAGGTTCAAATCAAGCCAGTAGATTTTGAAGGTTCTTTTTAAAAAATATATGAAGGTGAATCATGTTTGGTTTTGCTGCATGGTTGTCACAAAGCAGAAAGTGGCACCTGGGAGTGGAGGAGGAGAAAGAACTGATAAACCAGAGGAAGAGGAGAAGGGGAAAATAGATGGGGATATGGAGGGGAAGGGAAGGGAAAGCAGGTGTGGGCAGCATGAAAGAGTGACACCAAGAGCAGGTGGATTGGCTAGATACGTTCACATGTGGCATCTGGAGATGCCAGTGATGCCTGCAGCAGGGTATTTATGAAGTAACATTGTCATTGTGGTGGCTGAGGGTCCTGGACTGGACTTGCCAGTCATGAACCTTGCGGACAGTCCAGTTCAAGAAAACTTGGGGAGAAGCAAGAAAGGGAAAAAAGAACCAAAAAGAGATTTTTTTTCTTCATGAGGTGTTACATTAATTTTCTCCCGCTGTTCTCCTCCTGCAGAAGCAGGAGTGACCAGAGTGTGTAACATCAGCAGTGATGCCATGTTGGCAGTACATGTAATGTGAGGGATGTATTGTAAGAACTTAATTTTGGTTGTTAGTTTCCAGCAGTTGTTTTGGGATGGAATCAAGGCACATCCCAAAACCAGAAGGGGTCATCCAGGTTGAAAAGATGTGAACTGTAATTTTCCAAGTTTATATGACTTGTGTGAAATGGCTGTCAGTTGGGCCAGAGATGACATGGGAAATGCTCGTGAGTTCAGCAATGTCACCTGAACTGCACCTGGTGGGCCACAAACTTGAACTCCCAACTTTTAGCAAGTTGATATTCTGCCAAATGCCACCTCTTCGGTATGTTTCAGCCCAGATAAGCTCAGACTTCATCTGTACATCTACCCACAGTGTCTCAGCTTTAATTATTAATGATATCCATAAAAACTGTGACTGGGCTGGTAAACTCTGGATTGGGCATAGTCCCCAGAACAATCTAATCATGGTGTTTCTTTCTCTGCAGGGGGTGGAGGGAAACGCAAAGGCAAAAGCAAAAAGTGGAAGGAAATCTTGAAATTCCCTCACATTAGCCAATGTGAAGATCTCCGAAGAGCAATAGGTAAGAGCTTTCTCCTTCTTTGGAAATACTGCATAAATAAAATATGTTATCAAAACTGGTTCAGCAGAACAGCATGAAAGGTACTCATCGTTAAATGGAATCAGTTTAGAGATGGGCATGGGATGTGTATCATTCCCATGATGTTGCCATGAAAACCCAACATCTGGTTATTAAAGGGCTTAGTCAGGAGGAACTGGCACAATGTATTGGGGCTAGCAGTGGCCAGGCCCTTTGCTTTGCATGCCCAGGCTCTAGGAGCCAACACGATTTCTCTGTTAGACAGTACCTGGCAGATGGGGCAGGTGCTTTGGGTTGGTACCTGCCAGGACCAACGTGGCTGTAAAAAGGACGTTCAGAAATTAATCCCCTCATCACATCCTGCATTCCCTTGTAATAAGTAGCTCTTTATCAGGAAGGAAATTAGACTTGATGAAAGCAGAGAGATTGCTGGTGTAGTTGGAGGTTAATATTAATTATATTCTGGATACGATGTTTGAAGTGGCAGCCACTGTCCTCCGCCTGGCAGGTTTGCTCAGCAGTCCCATCCTCTATTCAAACCACAACACTATTCCGTGCATTTTTTTACAGGACGTGTAAAAAACGTTTTAAATTGCTTTGTTTTATGGATGTGGGCTGGACACTGCGGGTTTGGAATAGAGCTTGCAGTGGCCATTTCCATAACACAGCCTTTCTCCTGCTCATACCTGACAAAATTCAGCATTGTTAAGCCTACTGCCTTGGCAGTTTAGACTAACAGCTACCTCCTTGTGAATTCTCCACTGGAAAGCCCACTGTTCCTGATCTTACCACAAGAGGTTAACTTCAGCAATTGAGGCTCTTTTTCTCCCCTACACTGACATAAAATCCATTCACTGCCAATAAATGAATGAAAGGCAAGAAACTGTGACAACCCAGATAGCAGGCAGCATCATTTCTCTAACCTGGGTGAACTCCTGGGGTCTGACTGAGAGTGCCCTGGCACTATGTACGTTCAAAATTCACAGCATGTTTATGCAGAGAAAACATGTGGACTGTTTTGAAACTCTTTTCGTGGTCTCCTTCAGTAAATTTTGCTTCCCTCACCACCTGCTGTAGAGCCAAAAAGGAGGTAAAGAAAGAAGAGGGAGGTAGGAGAAAAGAGAGTAGGTTTTCCCAGTTCATTGCCACTCTACAGGCATCCAAACCCTGGAACGATTGGTGAAGGTACAGAACCTGCTGGAAGGTAATCTGACTTAATATATTGTAACTTGCACAGGGAATTCTCTCCGTGGTTCCATCAATTTTTCTTCCTGTAGGGAAAAACGGCACCCAATAAAATACTTGCTCTTTACAAAGGTGTAATAACTTAGAGTAGTCTTAAAAAAGTCAAGTCTGATAATGAGTTTTGCTTCTGAAATGCTGTTTCTGACATTCTTTTTTTTTCTTCTTTTTTTTTGGTGTCAGCTTTTTCCTAAATGTAATTTGGTTTTATTTCTTTTTGTGAATGAATTGGTGAAGTAACAGGGCCTTGTGATGTTCTTGGTGGATTTAGCTTCACTGCAAGATTTACCTGTTGACAGAATTCTAACAACTAGCTTTTACACAATGGAAAGTAAGGTCCAAATCCTTGTTCTGGGAGCCTGATTTTTATTGAGTAGCTTTCCTGATGACCTGGAGGTGATTAGGTAAGGAATGAGGCACTGCTCAACCTGAGTAAGGTCATCTGTCCTTGCTGGCTCTACCGTTTTTCAGTTAATCTAGTCAAGGTTGAAACATCCCAGACAAACAGTCGCTATTTATAAACTTCTCCTTGCTCATGCAGGGAATCTGACACACCTTGGATGAGCCCCGTTCTCTGGGTCTAGAGCATTAAGCCATTTGTGTGTCTGTGGTTGATCCGAGGTGCTCAGGGTGGGCCTGTTGCACATGCAGATCCACTGCACTGCGCTCAGTGTGGCTCTCCGGGCCAAGTACCAGTCATTGCAGTCTGACCTTAAACTTCTTTTATTGTCTCTGCTGAGGAGCATGGCTTTGAAGCAACCTGGTCTGGTGGGAGGTGTCCCTGCCCAGTGCAGGGGGTTGGAACTCAATAAACTTTACCATCCCTTCCAACCTGAGCCCTTCTATGTTTCTGTGAAGAACAACTCCCTTGGCTTTAACTCATCTCAATTTGTTATTTTCTGCAAGTCTTTTATAAGGATCTAATGATTTCAGGTGACAAGGTGTCTCTGTGGGTGATTTTTTGAGGGATTGTACTAGCACAGCCGTGAACCACTGGCCAGCTGAACGGCTCTGTGACCTGCAGGGCATCCAATGCTTGGTGTATCTGCCCATCAGTCCCTCCCCTAACAACTCCTTAGCCCACTGGTCAGTGCCAATCAAAGTTGATAATGAAATAAAGACCCCAGAGAGACTTTTTCCTCTGATCTCTATGGTAACCAGCAGAGAAGAACAACTTTATACAATGAAAAGGCTACAACCTCAATTCAGTGTGTTTGGAGATCAAGACAAATACTGGTAGGTTTTGCTCCTCACAGACCTCTTTGCTGTGTGTCAGCCTCCCAGCACTTTTGGTCAGACAGTCTTGCCACTTTGCCACATGTTAAAGGAAAAAAATCACACTGAGCCATAGAGGGTTTGCATGAACTGGAGGATGAGGCTGTTGAGGTTTTGTTGTACTTCTTTTTCCTGGATGCTTCCCAAGAGCCTCCGTGGAAAAGCTGGATGCAGGGATGGGATGGACTTTTTGATTTAGAGTGGGCATGAACTGCTGTGAAGAAGGGCATGGCTCTGTTTAATGCAGCTGTAAGCCCTTGGTGGAAAATGTTGCTGATGTAATTGTGGCCATACAGCCTACATGTGTATATAGATGCCCACATTCTGGTGTAAAAACGTGTGTGCTTTTGCACCCCACTAAGGTGTACTGAAAAGAGTCTGTGTCTTAAAAAAAAAGTAGTGTAGTGTGAAAAGAAATCTGTGAAAAACAGGAAGGCTGAAATAAACCAAGGGTCTGCGACCTGTGTTGACACAATTATGAGTCAGTTCATACCTTTTGGTTCCCTCTGTGTTTACAGGAGACTCTGTGTTTGACTATCCATCATCTGGTGTCTTACTGAAAGACTTGCTTAGTGAAGCCCTTTTTTCCCCCTCTTTCTTGTGCACAGAAACAAAAATCAAAACACCCGAGAGAAACACCGTGTTTTGATAAGTAAACAAACACTGGAAACATCTTTATTAAAAGTGCCATTTAGCCAAGGAGCTAGTTTTTTTGGATTGCACTTGAAAGCAACTTCTTTTCTCCTTTCTTTTTTGTCCAAAATACGCAACACCTTTTGCGGGGAAATTCAGTGGCCTTCATTGTGTGGTAATTAAATAGGCAAGTGGAACAGGGATGCTACACTAATACCTTCACTAGGCTCTGTGAGAGACTTGTACATGTAAACTTGTATACTGTGAATAGCTGATACGTGTTTCTCTTTTCAACCTTCTTCCCAGTTGTATTTAATTGTATTAAAACAACTAAACATTTCCAGATTAATGTTGCCCCGAGCAGCATTTTCTATCAATGAAAACTGGTGTTTGAGGCCCTAGTGACAGTGACTCACATGGTGGATGAAGCTGCAAGTGGATGGTGTTCTGCTATCTTTAAAATTCCCAGCTTAGCAGAATAGAGGTGTTTCAAGGGAATGAAAAAAATGGGCAGGCACAGCTTTAAAAACTCCTACATTTGACGATCACGACATGAAGAGATGCCACAAGTTAGGGTTACCCACTAGTTTAAAGGCCATCAGTAAACAAAAATATAAGAAAAAGTTGTAATTTCAAGGGCCAGAGTGTCTTTTTGATGATAAAAGATTCTAGATGTCTGTAAATATTTCTGAATCACGCAAAAGGCTCTGTTGGTTAAAAGTGTGGAACTTTTATTTATTTTGCTCAGACCCATTCTGTGCTTTTTCTCTTCCATAAAAAAACCTGCTTGGGTGAAAGAGCTGATTATTCTGATCTTTGGCAAATTTTCTTTCGCAACTGTCCAAATGCTATATAATAAATCATTACTTTTTTTTTTTTTTTTTTTCCCCATAGATTAAAGTTTGTGGGGAAACTGCCACAGAATGTGCTGTTTGTTGCATGGAGTGATTTGTTGCATTATTGCAGAAAACTTTAACTCCTTCAGTGAAGCAGTTTCTGGTTGTGCATTGTACTCAGGCAGAAGGAGAAACTGATGGTTTCTCTTGTTAAATATTTATATGGAGTGAGATTTCACAGTCAGAAAGATGGGCCCCATTAATACTGATTTTGCTATGCTTGGTTTAAAAAGAGAAAGTAAGTCCTCCCTGTGCCATTTAACCTCTTCCATGACATTTGTGTCCCATTTATCCAGGGTAAAAGTAGCGTGAGCTTCCAATTCTGGCAGGTTCTTTTCAGCGTTGTTAAAAGTACACTTCTATGTGAGAAGCGCTTTGTAGAGACGGTGAACAGAGCAAGTGGGACAAAATCGAAGCCACAGAGTTCACACACTCACTTTTTACCAAAGCTGGTTCATTCTCCCTCCCTCCCCCTGCTTTTTTTGTATTGTGCTTTTTCAGACATGATCAAGACCTTCACCTGCATGATTTTTTTTCACTCACTTTGGAATTTATCTCCCTGGAGGCATATTGATAGTGCAAGCTCTGTAGTGGGATTCAGACCTGCCTAAATGAGTTTTTTTGAGCCACTGGTGCTGATAGCAATCAAGAAACAGCAGCAGCGTGGACATCAGTGACACAGAGATGCTTGAGTGTTTATCCCGCTTCCTAGAAATGCTTTGCAGCCTGCACTGAGCTCCATCCTGTGGCAGAGACTGCTACTATACCCCAGGTATCTCCTTTAAAAGGTAACTTGGGCACCTCTGCTCCAGGGTGCTGGGACACCTTCCATAACGTTCCACCAAGTGCCTTGGCTTCAGAAGTTTGCCAGCACTATAGATAAATACATGGGCGAGGGGCCCTTGGAGAAGGAAAAGTGTGAGTTTCCCACTGTACTCGTGAGTGACAATGTGGCATATTGATACTCCTCGCAGGATGATGTATCTACGTGGCACCCTACCCCATTTCATCTGGGGATGGTGTTGGACTCAGGGGCGAGTATCTGCTCGGAGAATGGATATGTAGGCAAAGGGACACAGGGCATGTGTGGATCCCAGGGTCTGAGGCTGCGGGGTGGTGGCACTCCTAAAGCTCGGGCACTGAAACAGGAAAAGAGAAGGCATCAAAAGCTCAGTCTCATCAAGACCACAAAGTAGCCGCCACCAAATTCTTCAGTTCTGTTGTTTACAGTGATTAAAAAGCAGGGTTTAGAAATGTAATCCTGCAGCCAGCAAATAGATCAAAGGAGAGAATGGTAGCTTGGCTTCCACCGTAAATAACCAAGCACAACTGGTTAGAACTTTCGTGCTTGTCTTATAGTATCAGTTTGAATACTTCACCTAAGGCTGGTCTTATGGTTTTGGCTAAAACTAGAGTTTGCATTTTTGAAAATGTATTTATTTATTTTTTCAATAAAGCATCATATTTCCTTGGAAATATACTTACATTTTTATTGGAAATAGTTTTTGAACTAGTATTCAGGATTCCATGGCTCAGAATAACAGAAAGGGGAATTGTCTCCTCTTTCCAGACGTGTAGGAATAGGGGTGGCTGTGTCAGGAAGATGTTGGTAGGGTGTGTGTACATACAACCAGAACCTGGCACGGAGCTCTACAGCACCTCTGGGAGGCTCAAGGCTTTTTACAAACCTGGGGAACTGGAATCAGTGGAGTACAAAATACTATCTATTA
>VXBW01008314.1:1005853-1084953 GCA_013400375.1 Thinocorus orbignyianus | reverse complement strand
AAAAAAAAAAAAAGAGACAACATACTGTATCATTGTTACACTGTTCATTGAAATACGTTTCCAGGGAATTTCATATCATTTAAGGTCAAATCTGATAAACACATAGTTTCACAAATAATTTTTTGTCCAAACAAGGAATCCCTTTAAATGCAGTTGACAACAGGTGGAGGTTTTTTTCAGCAATCAGGATTGTGTGTTGCATGAAAATAAATTTTCTCACATTGGTGCCCTTTGATAACTGCAGCATAAGATATGTTTCAGTCACTATCAGCAATAGAAAAGTGGTGTCTTACCAGTGTTTTTGCATCACCCAAGCGTTAGCTCCTCACGGCAGCGTTTGTCAGCAGCCCAGGCTGCCTCTGCTTAAGGGATGGAGTGGGGCTCCTGCCCCAGGGGCTCTGTGTTGCCCCTTGGGGTCACACTTACTGTGCCAGGACTTGAGAGCTGTCATCGTGTGGTGCTGTAGATGGTCCCTTTGATGCTGGAGTGGTACCTAAGAGAAGATCTCCCCGGATGAATGTTCTCCGTGGCAATTGTCTGTGGGGTTACTAGAGAGAGAGGAACACCAGAAGGGCTGAAAGCAAAATCAGAAGAACTGCAGAAAGCTTCAGATAGGATTTATTGCTCTGGAAGAAGTTACGCAGATTTTTCTGGCATAACATTAATGCAGAACTAAACCCCTCCAACTGATTTATTTCTAAAGAAACGAAGTCCTTCCCCTTGACAGTCCGCACTCCGTATACTTCCCTTTCCTCTCATTTCCTTTTCTCCTGTCTTCCACAGTAGACACAACTTTCCCCTCTTTTCCTTGAGCCAGAAGGTCTCTGTTGCTCCTTCGAAGTACAGCTTATGCAATCTTTCCAGCACAGACCTTGCCTTCACCAGTACCCTGTAGTTTCTTGGATTTGACGTGCTGCCCCGTATCATGAATGCATCTAAATTAAATTAGATAGTCTTCAGGGGCAGAAACTGCCCACATGATAGAAAATGTTCCAGCACATGAAATGATACGGCTGACGTCAAAACCATATTGTTTGTTTACAAACCCACAGTTGGTTCAGTTCCTTTCTTTAAAATCCTTCAGATTCAACTATAATTCTATCATAAACATAGGTTACTCATGCCCTAATGATGGACAAGCAGAGCAATGTTTGGTGCACTTGCAAGATTAGCTGTATCCAGTTTATAGCGATGGCTGGAATTGAGAAGCGTTGGGATTTTTTTTTCTGCTTGCAACTTTTTTTTAATGCCATCACAGAAAGTATGTGAAAAACAAGCTGGTTTATGCATCTAGTGAGACTCAAAGCTAACACCGAGCGAACAGGCTGCTTGTACTTGAGAGCTTCCAGGACGGGAAGGGGACGCAGGGGAAATGAGTTGAAATGATCTCAGCCCACATTCTATTTACAGAATTTATTTCACAAGACTTAATCCATCAAGTATTACCTTGGCAGTGGCAACCCAGACAGAAACCAAGACAGACGTTGCTATTCTCCATAAAGAACAGGCAGCAAATCCACATCTCCTTACCAAGCACCGAGTCCACACCAGTCGTCACTCAATAGAAAGCCTCCTAAGGAAGAAATATTAGCACTGAAACTCTGTGTTTTTATTTTGTGGCAAAACCCCTCTATTTGATGCAACAAATTAGTCTTCGAAAATTAACATTAAAAAAAAATATATCCACAGCACGCTATTTCCAAAATTTATTGCAGGGTATGCAGAAAAGGAATTAGAAGATAATATATCCTTTTAAAAGATCCATTTCATCTCTCACTGAAAATAGAAGTAGATATTGTGAGCTGCGGGGTTTTTCATTATCTTATTAGGTAATATGAGTCATTAAGGCTAATTAATACTTATGCAGTGATTTGGAATTGTAAAATGCTATAGAAGTGCTCACGGGTCCTGTTAAATAGTAGTACTTGGTTGTTAAGCAAATTTATTTTAAAACCAATTTAGCATTTGCTGGATATGGGGAATACGAGGTAGGGCTACATTAATAGTAAAAACTTACTCTTCTCCCTGCTGAACTCACTTGTAATTTTGCTACTGGCAAAGATGAGATTGTGGCAGGGTAACACGAGCCTCTGGTCTGGTTGACTCTATTCAGCGCTGCTGGAGTCAGTGAGAAAGTTTCCCTTAAATTAAATTGTACAGGAGCCCTCTTGTAATGCAAGGAGGGAGCTGTGCGGAGGGAAAAGAGATAGACCTGCCCAGGGATGCTGTGAAGTGCACTCATGGCATGAGCAGCCTGAAATCCTTGTGTTTGGGGACGCATGAATGAATCCCAGAATCCTAAAAACTTGGAGGCTTCAGGGAGGGGAGGGATTAACCAAAGTTAGTGCTCATCAAGGGAAGTAACGCACTTGGAGTAGTTGGTAGAGGAGCCATCATTTTGCCTTGGTTTCTGCGAGTTGTTATAGGTGCGTATGGCTGGGTTCTGTTCTAGGCTTGGCTAGAAACAGTCATGCCAGAAGTACAGCTGCAGGTTAGTGAGGATGAACATAAGAGACTGAGCCCTTGGTTGAAACTTTTTGCAACAAAAAATGGCTTTTCGAATTAATAGTGTGCACTAGAAAAGTGGAATTATTATTCTGGTTAAAAACTGAAACCCAACCTTCTTTTTTTTTCCTCTTTCTGTGCCTTTCTTTGGTGGAAGAGGGGCAGGAGAAAAAGGAATACCCTATTCTTTACTTAACACCAGAATATAAGTGTTACTCTTTATTTTTATGAAAGTTCCCCCAAGTCCATAAAATATTTTGAGTGAAGAAAAATTCACATTTTATATATATGCTATCTTGAATATTTGCAAAATATAAAAGCAATCTTGTATTTATTTTTTCAATTTTATTTTTATCTTTGTAGCACTTGTTTTGCTGAAGCACTCTTTGCCACAGAGTATACTTCTTCGGCACAAGGTGTTCTTCCTTTGTTGTGAAGGTCCTTGATCTGTGCACTTCAGCTCCATTGGTTTAGTTATTTTTTCCTGACAATGCAAATGGACAATAAAGTGAATGTAAATACAGTATTTCAGTTTTAAATATAATATAAGGTACTGCAAATTGTTATGTGGGTTAACAGGGTTGGTATTCGTTCTCCTTGTAAATCCACATCTGAGGCGAGACCCCAGATAAAGTGCCTTACTCCAAATCTGACGCATTATTATCCTATTGCCCTTGATTTCTGGCTTTTGAGGAAAGGAGAGGCTGAGAGCTTTTAGGGTAATCTCACACGTACCTTTTAATTCTGGTTTTGAGACATAGTTGGGGAGTAGAATTCACATGGGGAATGCTAAGAGTCTGATTTTTGGTGGTTTGGCTGAATCTGTGAAGTCATTAAGAGATTCAATTTATTTTTCAGGTAATCGCTATATGCTGCTTTGAAAACATCTTAGAGGTGATAATTGGAAATATTTTGTCTGTGCTCTGTAGATCAGAAATTGGGGCATGGCCATGAATTCTGCTAAATATTGATATTGAAATAGAACCCCCACTTGGCAGGGTCGAAGCAGGAGTTATGAGACCATCTTTGAACAGAGTTCCTGGTTATGCCAGTACTTTTATTGACTTATTAATCACATTTTTACTGTGCTCAATCAATGCCAGGGAATCCTAAGGCAAGTAAAATAAACTCTCTACCCTAAACTGTTGTCTCATAGCTGAAGTAATGGAAAGGATGAGTGAAAGTGCAATATAGGGAAAAGAAACAAAATTGTAGAGTGAGATGGTATCATGCAAACTGTGAAAAATCTCCTGAGTTTGGGGAAGAAGGCAGATTGCTATTTGATTTTACTGAAGAACCCTCTGTTGTCCTGAATTGGTAAAGTTCAGTGTAAAATTGGGTCAACAAAACGTCTGAACTCTAATAATCTTTAAAAAATATGTTATGGACCAAGACATTTAAGTCACAGTTAAATTTAGTTTAAGAAAAATGTGAAGTTTTTACCTTTCCAGAAGAATAATTAATTCTGAAAGATGGGAAGTCTCTGTGGTATTAAATGACCTATAAAAATATAATCTGTGCAGAGTTACAAACTTCTTTGTACCTGCCAGATTCCCCATCCTCCTGCCCTGCACCAGCATTATATTTGCACAGTGGCACCCTGAGGGTCTCTTCACGTCACACTGATTTTCTGAGCTCTCGTTCAGAGAAGTTAGGACAAGGCGGTGTTGACAGATTGGTGAAGGCTGTTCTCATGAGCAACAGGACCTGGCTCAACTACGTATAAGTATTTGCAATGTTGAAACAGCTCTCTATAAGTAAGTGCTTTCAGGCTTTCATAACTCCTGGTTCAAAATATTTTTGGCATTTGTAAACATGGTTTATGAAGAAAAATGGTTTTAAGCACAGGAAGAATTTGATGTCAGTCACTTCAGAAATATTCTCATCATTCCAAACAAACAGCATGCAACACTTGCGTATCACTTTCATCGCATTTGACCTTTCGGCGTGGGTATAGTTTGTCCCATGAGCAGTGACTTCAACGCACTGAGCCTTAAGTGAGGTCTAAGAAGTAAGAAGAGGCTCCCTGCAGAGGTAGAACTCGCTCTAAAACACAAAAGAGGGAAATGTATGGTGGGGAAGTTGCTGAATAGCATGGAATATTCAATTTAATGTAACAAAGTATGACATGTTCATGCTGATCAGCTCTCCAACAGCCAAAGCCAACCGGCAACCATGCCACTTCAAGCAAGAGCCTTTTCAGATCTCTTTGGCAGAACCTGTTCAGCCTGACCATGAGTAACTAAGTGGGATACCTTCTGTGCTGGTGACAGGTTGAGCTCCACATGGGAGGGAGCCAACCTGTCCCTGGGGTGGGAATGGGCCAGCACTGTGTGCTTTGGAGGCATCTACATGCCCCAGGTCTGTGGCCAAGGATGATGGAGAATGGAAGACAGGAGAGTCGGTGGGCTAGGTAGAAAAGCTCTTTAAGTAAATAAGGTTACATCCCCTTTGCATAGTCAGTGGGAGTATTTCTGAGCCTTATACTGCTTGGCAGAGGAGAAAAAAGCCAGCATGAAAAGAGCAGCTATTAAGCAGCCCTTGTGTTGGGAGTGGACCTCATGACTGTCGTTAGCTCCATGGAGACTTTCTTCCTCCAAGGTAGAGACTCTTCTTTTCTGAGACTGCTTTCATCCCTGCCCAGGAGACTGTGGGTGTCCGTGGGGCGCCATAACCTCATTATCTTCTATGGAAAAAAATAAAAAAACGCTTCTAAAAATATTGTCTATGCCAGTATTGTCTATGCCAGTGTGACTATGAATCAGTGGTCAGAACTGTGAGGGAGAATTACAGCCTTTTCTCCCTGTTCTTTGCCATGGACAGCCCCTAGTCCTATGACTAGGGCTAATGTCTTTTTTAGAATCTACTTCAAAGTCTCCTTGGGGGCCAGAGCCTTTCTTGTGAGTTAAAAATCAACTTGTTTAGGTAAGATCTTAAGGAGTGGAAGGCGGCAATGCGAAGTTTCAAACTCTGCAGAGAAGCTGCCAACGCAAAGGTCACACAAGGTTGTGGTTACTCCCACTGCATGCTGCAATGGGCTTGGTGCATTAGTACAAACTGGGATTACAACAGGGCCAGCACAGAGAGAGGGAAGACATGGATCCACCCTGTAGTCCTGTGGTTTTCGCAAGTTTTCTGGCACTGGCTGCTGTTCCAAATCCTAAAGGAGCTATGATGGAGACCTGCCATCCTGGTTCAAAAAAAAGGGATAGGATTTTATTCTCAATAGCGCTGTTGAACTACATGGAAAGTAACCATCACCCACAATCAATTACTAGTAAGCACCCACAGACTGCTTGAAATCTATGAAGAGCTCCATAATTGCTTACTGTATCTCATAGCGGAGGTAGGATATTACTTTATTTTCTTTCTTCTCCTATATGAGACCATTTGAAAACCTGACCTTCTCCATGCCCAAGCGGAGATTTTTTTTTTTTTTTCCTGAGCCCCAGTGATTTTAGCCTTCTGTTTCAAGAGTTGCTGGGGAGTGATGATGCTAAATCACATCTCCCCAAAACCCTTCATCCTTTGTGTAAATTAGCTGATAGTTTCTCTCTACTGATGCAAGTCAAAACAATACTTTAGCTGGCAGAATTACGTGGAATTCTGCCTCATCTGTTTTTTTTCTCCCATCAGCAAGCTAGTATTTCCCTAACAAGTGCCCAGATCTGGCAGTTTTCCAGGGTTTCTGTTTTTGGTAGGCAGCAATAAGGAAGGGAATCTCATCTTGCCGCCAGCTCACCCACTTACAACATGCATCAGGGAGGGCTCAGAAACCCTTTCCTTCGACTACCTCAGAGCAGGGAAGGCACTGGGAGTTCAGCTGGGGGCTCTGCCTGTGAGATACGGGTCATCAAGACTTGAATTAGAGAGCAAATACAACCCTTTTCTTCCTCCTTTTTGTCCCCTTCATTTAAGTGAATTTAAGTCCTGGTGACAGGCAATGCACAGATAGCCCTTGAAAGGGAAATGTTGTGTTTATCTTCCAGACAGGTGCAGTCTGATTTCCATTGATCCGCTCTGGTCCCTTCCAGGGTGGAGGTACAATAGTAAAAGAGAATATTTCAGTGGCTGTGATTGCTCACTCTTGGCTGGCTCTGCCAGCCTGGATGCCAGTTGTGGCAGTGGGTGTTGCATAGCTGTGGGTCTGGTACCAGTTCAGCTTGCCAACTGCCGGCATAAGCTGTGTAACTTGCAACTCCACACATGCCATGCCAGCATCTGTTTCTCATCCTACAGCATTTTAAATAATGCACGTTTCCAGCTGTCTTCTCCTTTCCTCCCTGATTCCAAAGCACAGTTTGTTGGCTTCATGTGAAACTTGGAGATGCGTCTCCAGGCTGCAGGTCTGTGTGTGAGGCCAAGCTGGTTGGGGGGCTGCAAGATTTGACACCAACTGTCCCTGCCCTCAGCCTGATCGTGCGTTGAAGTGGAAGAAACCCTCAGCTGCAAGGAGTCCTACAGCTTGTGGAATGCGTTAATTAAACAAGTATTTCTGAAAGAGGTGAAATGGTAGGGGACCTCTGCAGATAACTTGGCAGTTCCCTAATACAGTATTCACAGCTTCAAGTCTTGCAGGAAAAAAAAAAAAAAAAAAAAAAACAAAACCAAAAAAACCCCAAAATCAACCAAACAAAAAAACCCTGAACACCCTTTATAGAGGGTTTTTTAAAGTTGTACTTTCCAGTAGGAATGTAATTGAAGAAGGCTGTGAAGGCTGTGGAAGCAGGCTGCTCATGAGCTGAGGAAAGATTAAATTCCAGTGCTTTGTTTGGAGTAAATTACTGACCTTTGTCTTCAGCCTTAAAGCCATCTGAAGAAAGCCATTCTGAGCATACAGCGAGATGAGTTGCTTTTGCTGGATTTTTTCCTGCATGCAGTGTAATAGTTTAGTACGAATATAGCAGGAAACAAGGAAAATTGGACGCATAATTCATTCTGAATGGCGTGATGTAAGAGGTGATTTGTTTTAAGGAGCTAGAAGGCAAAAGGATCGGTGTTAAATATTTTAAGTGGGCTCTTGGAACAATCCCTTAATGGAATTTCTCTCCTCCCTCCCTTTTACGGCTGTAAGATCTATGTTTCCTGCTCGTTCTTTCTTTTTTTTTTATTTAATTTATAGACTTTAAAACCTTAGTCGGGGCAATTTTACTTACCAGGTTATAAAAATCCTCTATTTTCTGTCCCACAAAGTCAATAAGTATTTGTTTCTTCAGCTCAGTAACAGTTCCTCATTCTGTTTTCAGGCAGATTTACTCCATATCAGTACAATTTCTACCCACTGAGTCAATGTCTCAGGGCACAAGCTCATCCTGCCGTGCTGCGACTAAGCATTTCCTAGAGTAGCCTTATAATTTCCCAAATTTCTTCTCCCCTTCAGAGCCTGGGAAAGCAGATGGACCCTTCAGGATGATCTGGAGGGCATGAAATCCAGGCAGTTAAGAGCTGAAGTGGGGAAGCGCATTCCGGAGGAGACAACCCTTCCACCAGGAGTGTTTGCAGCTCCGGCTGCTCTCCAGCCCACACTGCTGAGCTGACACTGAGCTCTTCAAGTGATTGCAAGTGACATGGCCTGGGGCATGGAGACAGCAGATGTCTGGTATTTAAGTTGTTATGGCTCGGTGTTTTCCACTTGAGCTGGAACTCAACTGTTAGCTAATGACAGTCACAGGGACTCTGCACAGCACAATTCTCCAACAGGGCACCCGGGAAGAAAAATCCATTGAAGAGCATAGTGCTGCTCTCAGTCACTTGAAAGGGGAGATGACATGCGGGAAGCCGGCAGGGACATGAATCACCACAGAGGTCTGTATTCAGATGTCAAACCCACAGTTTTCTCATCAGTCATAAGGAGAAAACCACTTGGCAAATCCAGCCCAGCCCTAAACCTGGGCGACAAAACAACCCCCTTTCACCTTGCCCTCTCATAAATGCTGGCTTTTTCATTATGTTTAAGTAAGTCCATTTTATTTCTCACCCCAGGTTTATAAGCTCCAGTTATGTCCCTGAATCATGTTGGATTGGCTTGTCACTCACCTACCCTAGAGCATATCCAGTGCTGCCCAGATGTGATGAACCTTCTGTCCCATCAAAGCTCTGAATGTGAAAGAGAGCTAGGAATGACATGGATTGTCCATGGAAACCCCTGGGGTTGGAGAATCAGTGCTTGGCATTGCTCTGCAGCTACTCTTGCTGAAGAAGGGGAAGTCCATGTGGTCAATGTGCTGTAATAAATACAGCTGACCCATCTGAAAGGCCTGCTGTGGACAAATAGTTATCTGTGGCCTAGAGGATGTTATCAGTCAATACAAGGAATTTGGCCTCTGGGGGACATTAAGACTTAGAACCAAACAGACTGAGGTTAAAGAGTCTGAGAACAAGGGAGCTGTGGTGTGATAATGGATTGGGCTCTAACTCAAGGCAGTGGAAAGTGTACACAAAAACTGCAATCTCTCTGGCAACACAAGGCTGAGATGAGTCGTAAAAAGTTAATACCACCATGGAAACACATCATCAAAAGGCAAAACCAAATCAAGAACAAAACCAACACCACAACAGACACTCTGGTTTTGTACTGGTGGAAGGTCTTGTGATCTCTTGATCGGGTAAACAGAAGCCATTTGTCCAGAGCCCTTCCCAAGCAGCCCATGAGTTACGGGGGTAATTGCAGGTGGGAGCAGCCAGAAGAGAGTAGCAGCATAGCCTTTCTGAGAAGTAGCAGGAGCAACTAATGTTTCTGTAGGGTTTCACCCAAACACGATGAACATGCCATAGTGTTGCCTCATAGGCATTTGCTATCTCAAAGTATACTTGTGCTGTCATTTCATGGTGCCCATCTATTGTACTTAAATGGAGTGCTACAAAGTAGGTCTTACTTGGACTTCTTGCTCTCTAATTTGCATCAAGTTTAACTTATGCCCCTATTAATGTTAGAGAAAAGATATGTTAGGGCTTCATTTCAGGCATTTCTTGTTATGTATGACCTACACTAGCTCTTTGAAGTTGCTACTCTTACCCAGAGACTCAGCTTCCAACTACTCATAGACACCAAGAGTTGTGGGATCCAAAAATGAAGTCAGTTCCTTCAACGTAGCTGGGCTGATGTAAAGCTTTGCAGCTCTGATTTCATACTGGACACAAGAAATAAAAAGGGGTCTCTATCTTAACTGTGAGAACTAAGAAACGCAGAGTTTGTAATCAGTGAATTCTTACCTTCCCTTGACTTGAGGAATGCAGATATATTTCAGCTGCAATGTGGATACCTACATGGGCAACTTAAAGCATAGCGAGCAAGACCCTGGCCTTACTTACTCAGCTTTTAGAAGTCTTGGGCCCCTCTGAGTATAGGCTGAGAACATGTTCTATTTCCGGTGATTCTAGTTATTTAATCAAAAAATTATGTGAAGGCTAGAGTGAAGAAAGAAGGCAAATCTGATAAGAAACTTGTATAGATCCCAAGTTAAAATGCCACAGGAGAATGCTGAATTATGAAAAAAGAGAAGCAAACCATTTAAATTACATGAACTGTCTGATCTGGAGAACTGCACGGAATTACTCCTTGCAATGAAATCAGTGAACTTTGTATGAATTCTTGTAGTATCTCAGAATACATGTTAAGGGACCTTAACTCACCTGAAGCATTCAGCTGTAGCTGTGTGGTGAACTGTCATCTTAATTCACCTGTTTGTTTGACGGGCTGTGAAGGCAAATAAGTAGTGATGGATGTAGTGGCAGCAATTAGATGTAGCCACATTGATGATTTTTTCCCTTTGAACACGTGTCAGCAAACTCAGCAGTTTGCTACTTAGAACTGTTCCGTTCCTCACTTTAAATAAATGAAAATGTAAATTTATATTTGAATGTTTTACTTATCTTTGACTACTGTAGCTATATTTCCATCATCTTTTTGGTCAGCTAGCAGCAGTCAGATAGGAAACACTCTTGAAGAATGTTCTGGAAATACTGTCCACCACCTTCTTTCACACAGTCTCTTGTACTGATTGAAGCTTATGGTTTGAATCCTAGTTTTCTCTAGGTGGTAAATCTACTTAACTTTCTTTGAAGAAGCAAAATATAGAGAAACCTAAATGTAAAAGGTGTAGAATGCGTCTACTTGCATCCTGAGTGACTGTAGGATGCTGACCAGCATCTAACCTTGTCTGTTGTTGCTTTATGGTTTTGCTCTACTGACAGCCTTTTCAAACACATTTTGTTTGCTAATTCAGTGTATGACGGAAAGCAGTTGGAGTGTTGATAACACTTCAGCTGTTTTTTGCTTCCTAGCACCCCTTGCAAGCCTGATGCATCGTGAAGGAATGAACACTGTAAAATAACTAACTTCAGGATATGGCAATTGTATTTCTTTCTCCAAGAACCAGTCCTTTGACATTAAGAGTATTGGATACATAGGTTTGAGACAGTTTGGTTGGTGCCTTCAGTTCTTATTCCATGATTCAGATATTTTTACTTTCCGAGGCATTTATCATAGTGAATATTGCACATTTCTTCCATCTACACAAAATCTCACTACCTCTTCTGTTGATACTTAAGCCTTATAAGCACTGTATGCATTGAAAGTGCTGTGTGATATCATTATGTCTAATGGAGACACACACCAGGAGTATTTAGTTACATTTTTAATTCTTCTTCTAAAGTGTCTTCTGACAATGGTGGCCTGAAATAACTGGGAACTGGACTTACTGACTTTGGAGGGCCCTGGCAAGCCTATGAGTAGTAAAAGTCTAAATTGTATGTTACTCTCAACAGTAACAAATTAAATATATAGCCTACACATTTTTAATAGGAGATTTAAATGTAGATTGCTAATACTTACAAGAAAATTATATATTTCTTATGAGTTTCTGCATTAGGTACAATTCCAAGTCTAACCTCAGCAGATGTGGAATAGTGTCTCCAGATGCTCTTAATATTTTCCATTCCGACTTCACTGATAAATTGAACATTCCCTTGTACAATCTAGCACTACATCTGTTTGGCTACCAGTATTGCTATGAGCTATGGCAACCAGAACTTAAAGGATTCTTTTCTACTAAATGCTTCATTATGATTGTGGTGATTAATATTTCGATATTCTTCTGAGAATTAAAAGTATTAAATAAGTCAATGATATGGCAGAGTCACTGACCTTGCCTGCAGAGTGTCTTGAAGTCATTTCTGCAAGGTCTTTCAAATCCATTCCCTTTCTGTTTAGCTTGTATCTGTGGATGGGCTATTTAGGGAAGATTTTTGTCTAGATACCAAACTTCAAGATCAGTGAACTTCCTTGAGCTTAAGCAGCACCAGAGATTTACAGCTAATTTCAGATAGTGACATTCAGAATAGCAATAGAATTCTTGTTCGAGTCCTTCAATGGTTATCAATGGAAAATAAACAGTTTGGCTACTATCTCTGCGTTTATAGATAGAACAGGATGGGAATATCGTGGTATGAGTGAAAACAGGCACACACAAGACATGTCTGCACTAGTTTGCAAATGCCTGTGGGGTTCTGTCTGGAATAACAGAGGTCACACAGAATAAGCGAAAGCCCCAACGCCTGTTCAGTTATCACGTTTTTCCAGTCATCACAGCTCTGCTAAATTCATTGGAATTAGACCAACAGAACTGAACTAAATGCCAGGATGAGCCTGGCATTCAAACTTTATCTTCTTAAGTATTGTATTCTGTTTCTGTTGGTTGGTGAATTGCCACAAGGCACACATAACTTTGAGGTTGGAAGGAGCCAACCTGTGTTCTTATTTGAGTAGGAAATATGAAAAAGAAAAATAAGCAAAAGAAGAAAGAGGAGGGATTGGATTGGATTGGATTGGATTGGATTGGATTGGATTGGATTGGATTGGAAGAGGAGAGAGTATCCTGCAAGAAAAGTAAAGTCAGAGAGAGGGAAATAACTAGACAAGACTAGAAATAGTATGGCCTGGGCATGTAAAGTGATAGTACAGAAGGACAGCAGAAGAAAAGAGTGGGTAGAAAAAGTAAAAACAATAGACAGTTATGAAATTCAGTAAACGTGTTTAGTTTTGTTTAAAGGTGAGCCAGCCACACTCACCACGTTGACTATGTGTTTCAAAAGTGGTTTGGCCGCTCCTGAAAAAAAATAAAAAGGAAAGAAAATTCTTCTGGTCTTTGGCAGAGGATAAGGTGACAACCTTCCAAACACCCTAATTTCCTTTCATTTAAAGTCTGGCATCCTAAAAATGGGGAGGCTGTCGTCACATTATGAGTGAGTTCATCTGAGAGCACGATGGTACACACAAGGTGTGGCCAACAGAATAGGGAGGAATAGAGGACTTTAGCAGATGATTTCTTTTTTTTCTGTGGGACATACCTGGGACCCTCCAAGGCAAAATACGCTTGCCTGTATCCCTAAGAAATGTTCTCCAAGTGCTATGCCACATTTGGTAGTTGCAGCCAGGGTCAACTCAACACTTGATGTTGCCCAGGACTTTGAATTCTGGTCTATGCAGTTTGCTGTGTGGGGGAATATGAGATGAGACCTTTTACTTAGGCTGGTGTCTGCTCTGCTTGGACATGGCGGTATTTGTTATTAACTGTAGGATGTTAAATGTAGTGTCCTGACCAAATTCCAGCCCTAATGTTTGTTTCTATTATGCTCACTTAAATGCTGCTGTTGAATCATAATTTGAGAGCAAAATGTGGTGTTTGTCCTTTGCTAGTAATGAATATGCCCCCAACATCTGCTTTATGAGGAGGCTCATCAGCTCTCTTCTGAGGACCACGAATCTGTGATTCACGTTCCTAATGATAACATGTGCCAGACCTTGTGAATTTTGTTGGGTTTTTTACTTTGTAATCTCAAGGTTTATTTGCTTACTCTTGCATTATCATTAATTTTTCTACAGCGTTAGTGTCCCTGAATTATCACATGATGTATCTCCAGCATGCTGCCATGCCTTGGGTCCTCCTAATGGGTGAAGGATAAAAACCATATCTTTTAAATCAGGGCAGTTTCTCAAATGCATATTTCTTCAAGAGGCTTGTTTAGTCTGTTTCTCTTTTGCCAGAACGTGTGCTTTTAGGGAGTCTCCTCCTTTACCCAAATAAATCATGATTCTCTTTTGCTACATCAATAGTAGCAGTTGAACCTGAGAAGGCTTGGAAGGTGTCTCCCAACAGGCATCCAAAAGCAATGAATAGTTATTCGTATTCTCTAAACCTTTCCACTCACTGGGGCAGGACTGCCTTGTTTTTTTGTGTTTATTCAGTGCCTAGCGCTGTGCTCCCCCTTGTATGGGCCTGACCCTGTGCCATGGTTAGGTGCTGGGACAGTAAAATAATCTTTATTAGTAGTAATGTTACAAATTAATAATGGGAAGAGTGAATGAGGAGGCAGGACTTGGCTTTCCCTTCTTTGGTCCTCTGGGGGAGCTGTCAGGCAGATGTCTGCTCCAGCAAGGCTATTCTGCAAAGGTGGAGCAGAGGTCTACTCCTCTCTTCTCTTCAAGTCCCGTATTAGCCAAGTAGCCACTGATTTCCCCTTGTCAAGAGGCTGAGTGGGGTACCCAGTATACTCTAACCACTGGTTACACTTCTTTCAATATTAAAATGCACGTGTAGGGGTGCTTGAGTATTGCTTCTGGAGCTTCCCTCTTAATCCTGATAGATAACCCAAACTATTCTCTGGTGAATCAAAGAGTTCTTCCCCTACACTCTTCCCCTACTGATACTTTTCCCGCTTTGCAGATTGAAAGCAAGAATTTATTTCATTTTTTAAACTATTGATTGGATTACCATATTTTCTAAGTGCAAAGAATGGTAGAAATCACTGAGCTGTTGAATGGTGGCTTGAATCAGCCACATCAGGCATTACCAACTTATTGAAAGGCAGAAAGATTCTGGGTGTCATGTAGAAGAGACACGTGCCATGGGGTGGAGAAGAAGTTACATATCTCATGAAGGGCAAGTACATGGGCATGCCATTTTATATTTCAGGTTTATTTTTACCTGGAATATAATTAACTAAAGAAGCTAGTTCCACAGGTCATATTTGTAGACAGTCCTGGCCCGGGTGAGAGAAAGGTCGTCGTTTCCTCATAGTTGGGTTGCAGCGAACAGAACGAGAACAATAGTTTCTAAGGGGGCAACTGAAGACTCCAACACTCATCTTGCATAATGGAACTGGAGGCTGGAGCTCACACGTGAGGAACACAGCTTTGTATGTCTTCTGAGAACAACACAACAGAAATATTGTTGTAACTTGCATAACAGGTAGTTGGTTTAGTGCACACTATTACTAGCAGAACGCAGCACCACACTAATCCCAAATTCATTGTGTGAATGGAACACTCCCAACCAACCTCAAGTTGCCTTTGAGTTCCTTGACTGACAAACAGTAGAGCTGAAAGTCTGCTTTTTGCAAGGGGTTGGCCCCATTAAGAGCATCAGAGCTGTGTTAAGGCTGATGCTGATCATGCGACAGGCAGTAAAATGGTCTTGCCCGGCAAGTGCTACTTCCTACTTTTTCTTCTTGACTTCATCTCCATGGATGAGATCAGTGGAAAGGAAGATGAGGAGGGAATAGAACAGAGATTGCAAAACATGCTGGGAGAAATGTACTTTTCCATGCATGTCCTGCTTGCTGGACTGCACATTCCTCTTTCCCTGATGACAGTATTATGTGCTGGGTTTTGCTGGTAGCTAGGCAGCTACCCAGAGCAACAAATCCAGGTGCCAATGAAACTTTCCATTGACTGAAGTGGGTTCAAGGGCAGCAGTAACAACTCGCAATTCAGTCTCTTCTGAGGCCACAACACAAGGTCCCATACAATATTTTTAACTGCAAGTTATTCCAAAATCTCTCTCAAAACATAATGTGTACTTCATGCTGCGTATCTGTACCAAAGATTTAGAAGGAAAATGGGTTATTAGTACCTAATTTACATTTTATGTTTTATCCTTCCTGGCAAGTTAAAGTTGTGGTCAATGGTTCGGCCCCAAATGGCCTTTCATTACTGAGGCTGTCCAGACATTCATAACCTTATGAGTCCTTACCAAAGAGGCTCGTATTTGTGCCAGAAATACTGAGAGAAGAGAGATCTCATGTGGAATATGCATAATGTAAGAACTAAGCAGAGTTCAAGAAAAGTAAGGTAATACTAATCTCTGATAAGCAGATAGAGATGCTTAGTTATTACAAATCATAAAATTCTACAAAGCATTGCAAAAATCTTATGAAGTCTCTCTTTTTTTCCTCACATTCTGCTGTTTTATGTTAATCTATTTGGGCTGAGAAAAAAAAAAAGTCTGGAAAAGAAGCTGCTTGTGTTTTGATTCCTGTACAGCTCTCCCAGATAGCATCCTCTTTGAATTTTCCAGTCAAGTCTTCTGAATTCAGTGAGAGTACTCACAGGTCAAGGTCCTAAAACATCAGCAGGCGGGACAGAACTGGCCCTGTAACACATCATAAGTAATAAAGACACTCCTCCCAAAGCCAGACCTTCTGAGTAAGGGTTGCTGTTGCTAGTGGGCTGGGTAGCACCATCCATTATTAAGGTTGCCTAATGTTGCACCTTGTAAAATTAAGATTTTGCCGGAGTTATGTAGACTGACATTTTCCATGCCAGATGTTTTCTGTGCTCTATTTTTTTATTATTATTATTATTGTTAAAAAAGCAACAAGCTGAAAGTGAGAGCCAGGATTGATCAGAAAGACAAAGAAGCAGCATTAGTCCACGGAGGGAATGAGCACTGGTGAAGGAACATCACTATAGTTATTCCCTTAAATATTTAGGCTAAGTGCAAGCTAGTTTATTCCACTTTCAGATGAGGTTACACTGCATATTGCTGAGGGAGTTCACAAAGGTTAACTGTATTTTGCTGCAACTCATCTACCTACACATCCTCTAAGTCAAAAAGGAAAAGAGGCCATCTAGGGTACATTTCAGGGAAGGATCCCATCTTAAGGATCTCTGAATGCTTTTCCCTCCAGTGAAAGAAACCAGCCACTTCAGACTGAGATGCAAAGTCTTAGCAAATGTCTCCCAAATGTCACCTTGAAGATATGTTACAGAGCTGCCGGTATGCAGTAAATTCATATCCCACTGGTACTTCTGCATACTATCCTGCTGGTGTAGGACAAGTCCTGGGATCAGATAGGGGGAGATTTGGCACCTGTTATCTAGAAAGATTGAGACTGAATGTAGACGAGGAGGGAACTTACCATCTCAGAGGAACTAGGATGGAGAAGCAGTGCTGCTGGGAAAGATGGTGGGAAGTTAGGGAGGGAAGGTGAAAGAAAAAATATGGAGAATCATGGTCCAGAGAGACTCTAAAACTGGGGATGACCGGTTAACACAATTTACAGCTTCTTTCCCAGCTCCCAGCAGCACCAGTGGATACAGTGACACCCCTGTTTCAGCTCTGCTGGTGCGGATGTCGGTATGGGTGTCAACATAACAGCATTTCTGTTTCAAAGGAAACTTAGGAGAAAGCTCAGGAAAAGCTGTGATAAAAGAACGTTCTTCAAGCTGCCAAGAAGAAAGTTCCCAGCCTTTTGTGTGAGCTCTTCCTAATGAGCAAGGGGTTCCCTGTTGGTCCACAGCATTTTTTTTCCTACAGTTTTCCAGTTTCTTTAAATCTAAGGAAATTAGGCATGCAAAAATATGTGTTAAAATGATGAATATCTAAAATGGATTTTGAATTAAGGCTGCCTATGCAGCTTAAATTCATATCTCTGTGTATCACATGCTTAATTTTCTTCCCCAGGAGCCCTAATGCGGTCAGTTCAAAAGACTGAGTTAGTCTGGGGATGAAACTGGGCTGTCTAATAAAGGAGGATAGAATGACTGACTCACTTACTGCATGGTGTAAAAGGTGTGTGATAAATTTAAATAGGGATTTGCAGCATCAAAGGAAATTGTCTCGTGGCCAGAGTGGTTGAAGAACACACTGGGGAACTGGACAGGGGTACACTCTGGTCAAACTAGGTCTTATGTGATGATGGAAAGTCACTTAAAGTAATTTTTTCACAGTTGGCCTCTAATTGTGCGTTTTTCATTTTCTGAGTTGCTGCCTTGAGATTTTTGGGTCTCTGTAGTAGCATCTGCAACTGGAGTGAATGGAAGATTGCTTGTGAACAGAGAGAATTGCGTATAAAGTTAAATACATGGAAAATCAAGTTGCACCAAGCACTGGATATTTTTTACCTTAATCTCCATATGTTTAAGTTCCCCATCTGTAAAATTGGACTGATGACATCCTCTTTGCCTCCCAGAGGTGGTGTGAAAATAGATCCGTGAATACTTGTGAAGTATTGAAAGGCTACAGTGAAGAATGCCACAGAAAGGTCCATGGGGAAATTAATCACTCGGTCTTCAGAGCAGGCCTGACTGGTGTGCAGTAAATAAAGTCTAGGGCCACACATTGAAACCAGAAGAGAAACCAAAATGCTGAATAGCTGCTCATTAAGTAAGCACTGTCCGTTCTGTGCATTGAATGAGCCGAACGTCCTGTGGGAAAACCAGTTTGCAGTGATGTAATTAAAGGCTGAACCAGAAGGCACACATAGCCAGGAATGGCATTCAGGATACACGGGCAACATTAATTTAGGTTTTTTCCTAGGCTTTGAGGCTTAACTTTGCAACCTCAATCATGTTCCTTTAATAATTTGGGGGGTGTCAACGTGACTCTACAGCTGAATTCTTCTTTGTGGAATTTTATGTTTTATGAAAAAAACCCACCTCTCTAATCAAAAGTGAATGTGTTGCATGAGTTCCTGTTTGCTTCCGATGCTGCTACGGTTAATTGCCGCTTTCCTGCGGGTGGAATGGAGACTGTTGAAGTCCAATGGCCTCAACCATGGGCTGCTTATTCAATGTGGCATGTAAGCAGCAGGGATTTCCTTGTCCCTGGCTAGAGACCTGCATACTTTACCTCTTCCATGCAAGTAGGATGAAATTAATCAGTGTTGGTTTTCTCAGCCAGCAAAGAAATTTCAACCGCTGCAATGTTGGAGGAGGAAGAGTCCTCAAAGGGGACCAGGAGAAAATGCGTGAATGAGAAGTTCCTGCCAAGACGTGAACACTATGCTTGAGTGTGTCTGAAATGTTGGGCGCAGAGAGTAAATAAGCCCCATGACAGGTCTAGCCTAAATACCCAGCACTTCCATGGCAAGTAGCCCATACTTTCACCGACCTTGGCATCGCGACGAGGATAATATTTTTGCAAGGATGAACTGCAGTCGAACAATGTCTCTAATGTTTCAGTGTCGTTGCAAACATGCTTTCCCTTCAGATCAGCCACGTGGCTCTTCTTTTCCATCCTTTTTTCCCGTTTTCCTTTCATAGAAGTACTTTTTATGTGTCTGCTGAAGAGGAAATCCTTGTCTTCTGTGCAATTCCTGGGCTTACCTGAGGACTCGGAAGACAGTGCACCTTGGTCCTGGGAATGTAGGTGTTAACCCTTTGCTGGTGGTTCTTTTCCAGTGTAGCTCACTCTACTTAGTGTTCCCAAATCTCACTCTCATAGGAGAATATGCATATCTCTAAGGGTATAAGTTCCCAGGCAATCTTGGCCTCTGTATATTACGAACTCCTCCTAGAAGCCATTGCACTCACTAATGAAGTAGCAGGAACAGTCTGGCTATGCAGATGGGCCACAGAATATGCTGGTGAAGCACCAGCTTGCTCTAAACATCGAAGCACCAAAAAGCCATGTACAGCACCAATCCTGTCCATTCTGGAGGTCGACATGAAGGTACAAGGGCAGGGGGCTACTCTTTTTGGTGGCAGAATTGAAAAGGCAACCAGAATCTAAGTGGGTGCTCCATAGTGATCCTTTTCCCCAGGAAGAGGATCCTAAGAGCACTTCAGCTCAGAGCATCACTTCACATTTATGGACACAGAGCTGATGCTTTGCATGGAGAAACAGTGGTGTCACCCAAAAGGCAGCTGAGCTGTTGCAGAGTTCCCACAGGTGGAAATAAGCCCATGATTATTTCTAGCCTGATCCACCCCACCTTCCTATATGTTCTTGACCGGGATAACATGGGAGCAGGTTTCTGAAATGACTAATGATAACTGCTTGTGATGCAGCTCTTACCACACCAATGTTATTCCTTACCATATGTCAGTTTAGTATAGAAGCTTATGAGAAAACCAGATCAGATTTCAGTAATTTTTTTAATACTCTGCTTATTTTACCAAGCAGTGTGTGCAGGATTCCTGCTGATATGCTTGAGTGAATCAGTGGCTGAGTGGGTCAGCACTTGGCTGGAAGGGTGCTGGAGAACACTTCAGACATCCATTAGGATTTCAGTTATTGATGTATTTCTTCAGATCTAACGTGGTACAAAGCAATGTTGAAGTATCATCTTCCAAGTGAGAAGTACAATGTCTAAATGCGTTTTCAGTATCTAAATGCCGTAGCACTAATTATGAGGTAGGCAGCCCTAGTTGAAATTCTTGTTAAATTTGTCTTCTGTCCACTGCAATCCTTTCAGTAGCTTTGGACATAATAGTCTGGACTTCTTGTTTTGCAGATTTGAACACTATTATTTTGTGCTTCTAGACATTTGTGGTTGGATGTTGAAATTTAGGAAACAAAATGTTATGGGGAAAAAAACACTTTGTAAGGGTGAGACATTATGCACATTACAGTGTGAAACTAAAGCAAGAAATGACAGAAAGAAATGAAAAGAGATAAACCGAAAAAATACAAATACTAGAATAACGTTCTGCCCAGTTTTCATAAGAATGAAGAGGAAGTTCTCTCTAAAATTACGTTCTTTTTTGTAGACCTGAGTAAGACTGTTCATGGTTCTTCTGTCTGGACAGATGCCACGCCCATCCATCTCAGTAATTTGGTATGAAGACACCCTTGGTACTGCAGACTTTCGTCCAGAAGGAGAAAAAAATACTTTCCGTTGGCAATCCCCTCTTGCACAAGTTCGTTTTAGTGTATTTGAGGTTTCTAAATGACTTTAGAATCTCTTTTCCACTATTCGTATCCATTTTACTCAGCAACTCAGCTCCTTCACACCCACTCAGAGGGGCCTGCCGTTCAGCAGGCAGTTAAATCAGCCTGCGAATATAAACCAAGTCAAAGTCAGTGTCCATATTTTTACAAGTAGACCACTTGTACTTGGGCCAAAGATGCAGTTAAGTGGTAATTCAGCAGTGTTGTCAAAGGTCACTGATACCCTTAAAATTGCTAAGGGTCGTTTATTTTTTCCCCCAGTGTATTATTGTCTCTTTGATTGAGCTTATTTTTGCAATTTTTTTTAAAGGTTGGTATTGACAAACACTTAGAAAAATAACTTACTGATGTAGGACTGAGGAGTATTGTTATACTTCAAGTCTGGAGTTTCAAAACATCAGGAGAAAAATTGAAAGGAAAAGAAAAAAGTAAATTTAGCAATGAAATAACAACTAACAGCGTCTAGTGTTTTGGTAAAGGTCACTAATAAAATGGCTGAAATGTTTAGGACTTGCAGCGACTACTGAATGGCATGCAGAGTTAGTAATCCCCGTGAATAGTTTTATTATGTGCCTGTCAGTAATGTCTGCTGCTTAAATATGCATTCGTGGGGTGACTGTGCTGGTGGCTTTATGCACTCTACCATTTTATTCACCTGGTAAAGGTTTAGTCTTGATGGCTGCTTCGGTTTCTACCCAGGCTGGTTTAGAAGCCAAAGAGTAGTTTTGCAGAAGTCTTTGCGTCTTAAGAAAGCGATTCACAAGATGTCTCCTTTAGTTTCCTGGAATCAAGATGTTTATTTTGTGCTACATACAACAGTAACAGTTCTGTAGATTTCATAACCTTAAACATTCAAATTACAACTTTTACCAAAATTTTCTTTCAGCACGCATTACTCAGAAGATCACCAGGCGGGAGTCTAAATAACAGCTCTAGACAGAAAATAAGTTTGGTATTTCAGTTAAAATCTTTAAGATCAGATACAGAAGTCCAAATAATAAAAATATCTCAGTAGCTACCTTCTTTGTGGACAGATCATCCAGTTCTGTCATCCCAATCCAAAGCAGAACAAAATGAGAACAACCAAGTGTTTGTTCCCCAGATTTCCCAGGGCACTTCTGAGGTGAGCTTTCATATTTATTTTGGGGATTTTTTCCATTCCTCTGGCCTTGCCACAGAGACATTGTTGAAAGTCATTTAAGAAGATAAAGACAAACTCCTTTTCTAGTCAGGGTGGTGGTCACGGTTATGGTGTGGGCAGCCCTCCCCCTGGGGCCTCAGAGCAAACACCGCATTCAAGTGCTGGGAAATTTTGGTGATGGGGCATCTTCTGTGATCAATGTGAAGCAGTTTGGAAGTCCACCATGCCCTGCGTAGCTTTGTGACCAGTCATGAAGACAGCAGTTCAGACATTGTGCTCAGAAAACCTAATCAAAGGTGTTGAACCAGGGCCATGTGCTTACTACTAGTCATTTGAACTTTTGAACTAGCAGAAGTGTAACATACCTGTCCATCTGTCTGTCTATCACTCAGTCAGTTCATCTCCCTGCTCTTTTTTTGTTTTTTAGTTCCCTTTCTTTGCACTGCTATTCTCACTGGTAGCCAAATGCAAAAGAAAGAATGTGTTTAAGAGCATATTACCTAATAATTTCAGTTAAAAAAACATTTTAAAATATTCCATTGCATATTCACAATCCAGATTTCCTGACAATTAATCCCGGTGTGTGCATTTCCACTGTCATGCTCATGCTGACTGTGGAGCTGAGAGACAGACTGCGTGTTTTATTCATGTAAACTGTGCTTGACAGAGGTGGGAAAACTAAGCTTGATCAAAGACCCACTGGAATTGATGGGAATCTTTCATTATTGTATCATCATTATTTTAAAGAATTATTTCTTGTCTTTCCCTGCACCTTGCACTTCATGTGACTATATAGTTTTGCTTCTATGTTTTAAAGGGTCTCGTACGTTAATGGCAGGTTCCATCTTCTCAAGCTAAACCTTCTCATGACCCTGCAGTATCCGCAGTCCACATTTGAACTCCAGGCTTGATCAGTGACCCACATGGAAAGGGTGCATTTGCCTGAAAGAGAAACTCTTAGAAGATACCAGAATTGTTGGAAAAGGGCTGGAATAACTCAGCAGAGTAACTCGGATTTTGTTAGGCTGAGAATTTGTCTTCCCCTGGCGAATAGCCTGGTCTCAGGGCAGAGCATTTGCTCTTTGCCATTTGACTGTGCTCCTGGCACAAGGCTGATGACCAAATGTCTCCCTTGAGATAACCGAGGGTCCCTACCCAGGCTCTGGACCCCACTCGTGTTTTTCTGTGTGGTGACTATATTGAGCTCACAGGATATTACTTGACCCTCCCGCTGCAGCTACAAAAAGGGTGGGTGGGTTGTTATCCCTCCTGCCAAAATCTTTGTCCAAAATCAACAAAGCCACATAGGCCGTTCTGGTTCAAGTACTCGTGCAAACATATTTATGCAACTGTTTGTGGGATTTGATTTTCAAATAAAATTCCATGAGCAAAGCTTCAATACAGCTGCTTTCAAAAAACAAGTGAGAAGATCCATATATATCACCAAAATGCATTTAACTGCAAATTTTTTACAATATTCTCCAAACGTGGTTTTTTTCTTTTTTTTTTTTCCCCCATGTTGGTCCAACCCTAAGGTTTGGCCTGTTTCCATCTTCAGCGTAATGCTGCTGTGATGTGTGGATTTTATCCCTGTAGCCTAATGCCATGAAAAGAGTGGAAATAAGGCAACTTACACAAAGCAAACACTGTCTGCATCTGAATAATTACATTAGATGTTCGATGATCAGGAGATTAAATTTTGTTTGTTTTAAGAAAGACAGCTGACAAGCAGAGAAAATTAACTTGGCAGGACCTGAAACCAGTTTGGAGTAGTTCCATTGTCTCAAGTAAGCTTGATTGTGTTTGTATTTTTAATTAATTAAACTTGGATAGCCAAGGCCAAAGCAACCTTCGCTGTAGCAGCACAGATGAGGGTCTCCAAGTCTTTTTTGTAGCAAATCTTAAATTCAAGGAGGGAAAAATCAGCCAAGGCCAAAAAATGCGTTCTTCCCTGGGGCTTCACGTGTAAGGTCTAGAGCTTTCTACAGCGATGAAGTGCTGCCTTTAAGCGCACACCAGGACGAGCTGCTGTTTAAAATAAGGAATCTGTCAAGCCATTATCCTGTCACAAGTTGTAATGATTTCCGTATTTTATTAAAAATAAAGAAAGCAGATGAAATATTTATTGTTAGAGGGAGTGTGCTTTTGCCACCAGCAGCACAACTTCGTCGCAGCCCTTGGCTTTGGAGTTTCGGTCCTGCACCTGCGCATCTCCTGCTCTGCCAAGATAAACACTCTCCAGGACAGGGGCTACATCGTCATTTTTAATCTCTGGGAAGTGCCAGGTGAAGTAATGGAGCAGTATAGCGGTTAATGTATAAAAAGGCTCCGCTGTGCTCTCTTGGACTAAATTTCCACTCTGGGGGTTTGCATCGCAAGTAAATAGCGAGGAGTCACAGGGCTATCCAGTAGCACTCTGGGCTCACAGGCTTTAATAGACTTATTCTGGCCACGCTGCTTTGAGGTAGGGCAGTGCTATTAGCTCCTTTTTATAAATACAGAGTGCCACCAGGGTCTGCAGGATGCAGAATATTAGTTGTACTGGTAACTGAATTCCCACGGGAGCCGAGCTGCTTGTGTCGGGCTTTTATAACGTGACTTACTGCCGCAGTTCTTGGGAATTTTTGCATGAACTGAAATGAGGCATTTTTGTTCCTGCCTTGTATTCTCTGGCCATCTGGCTTGCCTCACCGTCTAAATGCATTGACGGCGACTGGGCAAATGGAGAGTCCTCAGCATCTCAACAACAGTTTTCCATGTTAAAAACCAAACCAAACAAACCCAAAACCCCATGAAAAAAAAAAACAAAAAACACAACCCAGTCAAGAAGGACTTTCCTTCTGTTGCTTCCCCTGTTCCTGCAATGTTCCCACGTAGTCACTAAGAAGAGGATATTCCTCACTACTTTACTGTACAGGTACTTGGGCAGCTCTACACTTTGAACAGCAATATCCATGTTGCTTCATCAGAAATAGGCCCACATTTTGAGTTTCTCAAGGAAAGAAACCTGATACGGTTTTCACTGCAAGTATCTGGGTTCCCAGAAGAGTTGATAAGGTTCTGACTGGCTGTGACATCTCCAGTTCTGAAGGCCATCAAAAAATCAGAAGGTAATAAGTGTTCTGCAGACCTCTTGATGCAGCCAATCTTGGGATCTTATTTTTGAACATAAGGATTATCTTTTGTATTGAAGCATATTTATTAGAGATGGAAAACCATCTTTTGTAGAATGCAAGAGCTAATGTTCCAGCTTTCCAGCTTATTCTGAAATACAAGAGCAACACAGACACTGTTAATAATGCAATCAAAGCAATTTAAATCCTTTTAAAGCATCCACAAAGGAGCCTTTGATAAGAAGCGACTTTCATAAGCCTCAAAGACTAGGCAGTTTAGTATCTACTGTTTATTAAGTTTATATGTAGACAGTGGTAATGCCACTTTCAGCTGGAGAAGAGCTGCAGTAAATTATAAGACGTATTCATAAGCACTAGTGTTAGACTTGCTAGTTTTAAATGAAGAATGTATTTATATTAATGCAGCTCTAAATAGGGTTATTCAGTGTTTAAAGATGCAATTTGTTTTCCATTAGTACCCTTACTGGACACAAAAAATCCTGTACATTTTAAAGGCTTTGGTCTTTCTTTTTTTTTTTTTTTTTTGACAAAAAGAAGGAAATTGCTACAAGTGCACTCTGTAGGGTGGACTGTGAGAGTCTGTTTAGTTCAGTCGTGCTGCGTATTTTTTAATCTTGCTTTTAGTTCCTGCTTTTGTCCTCCTTTTCATTGTGTGCCCCTGTAAGGGATCTTACATGTAGAAAGCAGAGATGGGCAAAGCAACCAGAACTGGTTTTAGATCTGGGCTGGGGTGGTTTGGCTCACTTTTAGCAGCGTCTCCCCCAGGTTTGAATAAGGAAGAAGGTGTGTGATTGTGGGACATCTCTAGCTGAGGTTTCCATCCATCACTGGGCTGAAGAGCTGGTGGGAATTGCTTTGACAGGCCTCAGTCCCTTGGAAAAATATTTACTTTTGGTGAGTTAACAGTCTTATGAACTGACTACAAGCCCCTTCTGGCTCTGATCTGCTCCCTGTTGTCCACATTGAGTGTCGGGACTAAGTGTTCCCTTGTATTGAAAAGCTTTTGCCATGAGTTTGGTTTGCTTTTGTTGTTCTGGACTAAAACAGGCTAGAGGAAGGGAGCAGTAGACAAATAATAGACTTGGAACAACATCTATTTGAAAGATTTGATTCACCTCAAAGGAAAAAAGTACCGGGAAGGGGAGATGAGTTCTCATCTAGGGTCATAGAGCATGAGCAGGAAAAGAACACTTAATTCTTCCTACATCCACTTTGGAGTTTCCAGGTATTAAGGAGAGGTTTTTGGTTTGGGTAGGGTCTTTTTTGGTTTTGGTTGTTTGGGTTTTGGTTTTGGTTTTTGATGGGGGGGAGGGTTTGTTGGGTTTTTGTTTGTTTGTTTGTGTGTTTTTTTAGGCAGCAGAATTACATTGCATTTGGATCACACTCAGTTTTAATCCAGGCTGATTTAATGCCAAGGAGAGCAGAGATCCAGAGGCCAAGTCCAAATTTTCTCCTGCAGTGGCATGGTGCGTGTCTTCTTGGCGATTCTCCAATGCATTTCTTTGAAATATCTTCTCCTGGGATTCTGGTATGTTAAAAAAGGGAAATAAAATAGTACTTAATAGATAATACATACGTGCAATCATTGGCCACACCAGTAATGACTGAAAAGCAGAAAAGATGTTCCTGACTTTCGTAGACTTGAAAACTGAGATTTAAACGGAGCTCATCCCTCTGCAGAAACACCCACAGGAGAAATCCTCACCAGCTGGTTGCAGGTGTTGGACTAGCAGCCGTTCAAAATGAGGTCTTCTGCCTAGAAACAGAAGTACAACTTTCCGTAGCAGCCTCGCTTAGACACCTGCAGTTTACCCTGAGTGAAACAGTATCTGAAAAGGCTGGTTTTCAACCGAGAGTCATCACTCGGTTTTGTAGCTGACCACTAACCCACAGGTATATTGCGAATGGGAAAGGGGAGGGGAGACTGGGTCTCTCTGCAGACCACTCTTTCCAAAATTGCTAAGGTAATATTTTTTGAGCCAGCAAAAAACCACTAGGTATTTAAATGGCTAATTAAGATGAAAAGATCTTCACGAGGCACAGGGAGATTTTAATCTAATTAAATTTTTTTTTTCCCCTTATATTGGAAAGTCGGAGATTTTATCAGCAGCAAGTTTCTTTATTACCTTGTTTTGTGTTTTTCACGTCATCAATGGCATGTTTTGATCAGTATGAAAAGTTATTAATAGGACTGTTTTTCCTAGGCGTGTGCTTAGATTTGTTTCAGAACCTTACCAGAGTGTCTGCTGGGGAACAAATTTGGCCGTAGACTTTGAATGGCAATGACATTATCTGTGCAGGTGTAACTATATTTGTAGATTCTCTGTACTGAGTGCTCTTTAAGCACTATTTCAGTACACAAGCTATGAAGTAAAGGGGAAAATGAGTCAGTAGAATTTAGAATAAATGTTATTTATCTTTATTTATCTTACAACTGTTTATGATAGCATTTTATACAACACCTTTTCTGTGTTAGTCTGTGTCGTTGCTATGTTAAGGAAGATAAAGAATTCGCTTGCGGGTGCATGGTATCTGTCAGTGATATTTTCTGAATGAAGAGTTTGGCATTGGTGAGAAGTGACTGCTTTTCTAGGGCTGTGACCCACCCAGCTTTTCACCCCCGCTCAGGGTGACTTTGCAGGTGTTAAACAGGATTGGCCGAAGCAGGAGGGTCTGACTACCAAAGATATCGCTCTCAGAGCTGTTTTAGTTACACTTCATCATCGTAAGCATATGGTTTCACTTCCAAGTGTTTAACATTTCCATTTCCTCAGGAAATCATTCTTTCTGTTTTTTAAACTTTTGAAACTGGATGGATATTTTTGCTGGCAGGCGGAGCGAGAGCGACAGGACAACGAGCCCCAGCCCAAGGGAGCCCCTGGTAGTGGTACCCACCTGCTTCTCCATCCCCTCCCCTGGTGCAGCAGCTCCTGAGCACAGCTTGGGGTGCTTCAGCCAGGGTGCAGCACACTGTTAAAACACTTCTGCTTTCCTTCTTTCCTCGCTAAAAAAGCCCATCTGCACTCCTTTTTTCTGCCTTAGCCGAGAGGTATTTTTCTTTCTTAGTCCACTCCAGGGCCCATGCATCCCAAGAATTATTTCAGAGCAGACTCCATTAGCTGACTTAGTGAGGCCAACATCAAGATCAGGGCCTAAGAAAATATTTTGTGTCACCTACAAGGAATGAAAGCAATTGCATCATGTATTTATTGTCACATGGGTATATCCAGCACTTAAACGAGCATGACCGAGGAGGGGGATGGCTCCAGGGAACTGCTCTGGCTCTTATGTTTTCAGAGATTATTTTTGGTATTTCCTTTTTCCTCATTACGAATGGGGTCCCCTTTCTCCCATGCTGGCCAAGTTATGTTCTGTAGGAGGAAGTCTGTACTCATGTCTTCTTTATGTTTCATTTATCTACATATGTAGTGTTTAGCTGCTTGTTTTCTTTTCCTGCTATGCCATCAAGTACAGTTATTGGATGTGCAATTTGCACACTTGTTTAGCTGATATCAGTAGCTCTTTTTTTAGAAAAGAATCATCTGCTACAGCGAGTGTCCCCATATCACAGCAACTTCAATAAACTAACTGCATTTTGTATGACAAGCATTGCCACTCTGCATCAAATAGAGCTGTACAGGAGAGAATATAGGGCAAGCTAGGTGATTAATGTGTTTGTTCCTTTGTGTTTCAGTGTGTTATAAATTCAAACAGTTGAAATTTTTGCACTTCTTGTTTACCTTGAGGAGACGGGGGTGGGTTTGGGCTTCGGGAGATACTGAGTTTGGGACTGCAGTCAGGCAGGCTGTGTACTGCTAATATTTTAGGGTGTATATTTTATGCCTTTTCATGCCCTCAGAAACATTAGTTAGTCAAGGTAGCAGAAAACAGCATCAGACAGATGTAGTTCAACCCCCAGACCTCCCAGGAGAGCTCACCTGAACTATGCAGCCTCTGATATCGTGCCGGCCTCTGGGACATTGTGAGTTGTGGTTTTGATCCGCTCAGGCACTGACCAAGCTCTTTCCTGTACCTTCGCGCTGTACGTGTCTGCACATTCCTTCAGCAATTACTTTACCACTAAAAAAGGGACTTGGTAAAGCAGCACAAGCTTGTGCCACTCGCAAGGACACCCCAAGGCTGCTCAGTCCAAGAGAGCCCACTGGCTTTCTCGACACATCTTTCTGTGTTGGGGTGTTCCATGCTGAAGCCTCCACCTCAGGCAAACAAACCAGTGCCATGGGCTTGCTGCTGATGGATGGATAGACTGGAGGTCAAGTTAGGATTTACACAGTGATTTCAATCAAGTTTTATTTGCTAGAGCATGTCAAAGCATTGGAATCTTCTGGCCAAATTGAGTGATCCAAAATGAACTAGCAATACCAGCCACAAAATGCTGCTGGTATGTTGTTCCAGACTGCTTCAAAAGACTGGATCAGAGCAGGGCTGTCCAGCCAGCCCCAACCCGTGTCTCCAGACCATGACCTGTGATGGCCGAGCCCTTCAGCTGGGTGCCTCCATGGCAAAGGCAAGTTCCCTCACAACCATGTGCCTGCAGATCATAGAATCATAGAATGGTTTGGGTTGGAAGGGACCTTAAAGATCATCGAGTTCCAACCCCCCTGCCACGGGCAGGGACAGCTCCCACCAGACCAGGTTGCTCCAAGCCCCATCCAGCCTGGCCTTGAACCCCTCCAGGGATGGGGCGGCCACAGCTTCTCTGGGCAGCCTGGGGCCAGTGCCTCACCACCCTCAGAGTAAAGAATTTCTTCCTAAGATCTGACCTAAATATCCCCTCTTTCAGATTAAAACCATTATGCCTCATCCTATCACTCCACTCTTCTGTAAAGATTCTCTCCTCATCTCTCCTGTAGCCGCTTTAGATACTGGAAGGGACTATAAGGTCCCTCCAGAGACCTCTCTCTTCTCCAGGCTGAGCAACCCCAGCTGTCTCAGCCTGTCCTCATAGATGTTTTTCTTGGAGTGGATGGAGCTGGAGGGTGGAGAGGAACAAAGCAAAGGGGAAATAAAAGACATCACAGGAGCTACTCCAGGCCTGAGAGAGAAGTAACCAAGGCACTGACAACTTGTGTGGGTTTCATATGTCTGTTTGCAGTGCTATGTTATGTGTTTAGAGGCTGGTTGTTTCCATAATAACATCAAGTGCCATATGGCAACGAGGAGGGTGGTGAGAGGAACGCTCAAGGAAACACAGTATGTTGTTTGACATGTGTGTGCTTCTAGAGGAATAACGTGTCTCGAGCGAGTACTGCTGCTCCAAACAGCCTGCGGGATTTGCTGCTCTCATCAGAAAAATATCCAGACCCTTGGCATTTGTACTGGTGCAATGCCAGTTAACGATGCCTGCTTTCTCCTAGGTTTTCCTGCAGATGGTTCCTGTCATGGGTAAAGGGACTTTTGCTTTACTGGGGGTGATGGTTCTGGATGCACTAGCACAGGGTAATGGCATTTAAACATGGCGTTTAAGGGGAAATACAGTTCTTTAAAGGAGTGCTGTGTGAAACTGAAACCAGCCAGATGGCGTATGTTCCATCTGTTCCTTAATGCTCAGTGAGAAAATAGCAGAATTTTTGAAACCTTTGAACATATATAACTTGCAATAATTGTTTAGTAAAGAGTGGATTGAGCATTTCAAGAGATCAGGGGCACTTTACTACATATTTAGCAAGCATCCAGGAATGTCTCCACAAATTCCAGCTTTTCCTACCCTTTAATGTATGACTCACAATTCAAGGACTTGTAATTTGCTCCCCACATTCCCACAAATGCCACCAGTCTGAGCGGTACCTTTGCAGAGTGCATATATTTCCACCACAGAAAAATGTGAAATTGTTTTTTCATAATAGCTGAATGGCTTTTGTGGGGCTTTTACCACCATCAGCTCTGTAAAGCTGAGCCTCTCTTGTGTGAGTCTTAAAGCCCTTAATGATGTTTGTATTTGGACACCTGAAACGTGGTGGTGGGAAGAAGGCAGCAGTTCTGATTTGTGGTTGTAGTTCTGCACTCACTTGCAGCGCTTCAAACTCCTGACCAACCCAAAAGGCAAAGCTCTTCTCATTTTCATGTTTCTCTTCTTCTTGTTATTGCCTCTAGAGAGAGATTACTGCAGCATATGCGAAAAGCAGCCGATCGGAAGGCTTCTCTTTCGGCAGTTCTGTGAAACTCGGCCTGAGCTTGAGTGCTGCATTAGATTCCTCGACGCGGTGGTAAGTCCATTCTTGTGATATTTTGGGGTGCTTTGCAGTGCTCTCCTGGCAGGGGAGATTCCCTTGGCCCCAAGAAATCTCTGTTCCATGGGAGGTGATTTTGTCTGACACACCTGAGCAACCAGCAAACGGGGCTGACCCCATCAGCATCCCAGCATCATTGGCAGTACCTGGGGTTGGTACCAGCTTCGGGGACCATGAGCCACCAGAGCAGGAGAAGGACAGGCAGGAGAAGGAGCAGGAGAAGGAGATGCTGGCACAACCTCCCTCCATGTCAAGGCTCAGGCAGCTGAGCTGCTGTGAATAATGTCTTTTGACATGGGTGAAGCCTGCAGTGCTGGGAGGCACTGGGAGGAAAGGAGATGATGAATGGACATGATGAAAGAGACAATGAGGAGGAGTATGATCATACTAATATCTATCTACTTTCATTGGTAGACTTCAGGGTGGGGTACAAAGGACATCCTGATTGTTATCGAGGTTTTTCAAGTAGGAGAACAGAGGCACAAGGTATAGAATTGGCTTGGTTGAAGTCACCAAGAAACAAATCTGCTCCATTTTCCACCCCAGTGAGCTATCAGTTAACGGGGCCACTGAGCAAACCCCCGCCAGCCCTGGGGGGACCTGATGCTCTTTCCCAATCTGGCAGCACTTGGCTGTGTGTAACGCTAGCAGGAGAAGCTGTTCACAGTGGAAAAGTCTCTCAGTGGCTTTCTTACTGAGAGCCTGTGGAAGCGTAGGGCAGTGATTAGCCAAAACACTAAATCATACCAGGGTGGAAGATGAACTTGTCACTGCTGGGCGTGAATGTCCAGGGGGCTTCGCTCTCTGGCTAACACCGAGACCGAAAAGCAAAACGATGCATACCAACAGGAGTCAATTTTTTTTGTTTTTTGTTGGTACCATACTGATGCTATTCTGAAGTCTAGGGAGATGTGAAGATCGCACTTAAATTGTAAAAGTAAGAATCTGAGAGAGGACGTGTGGTCACTCAGAGTTTATGGAAGCACTGCAGTATCTACAGCAAATCCACAGCATCACAGAAAGCACTGGATAATGTCTTATTTACATCAGTTTTAGCTGGTCACAACTTATACCAGATATTTCTAGCACTGTTTGGGATTTTCCCCAGTGAAAGTTTTAGCCGTGGAGGTATGTGAATTTCAGACGGAACAGACAGAGCTGTCCTCAGTTTGGAGAGTGTTAGTGAGGTGCTGTGATTTTCTCATGCCTCCTCGCAGCAGCAGGGTCACGTTTTGGTCCCAGCAGCACCCAGGGGCTGGGGAGAGCAAACCCACATCATGCGAGCCCCAAACTTGCCTGGCACCACCGGTTTATCTGACAGTGGTAATAACATCTGGGCAAAAGGACACATTGCTGTCCTCCCATGTGTGTCCCCCCAGTGCCACCTGCATGATAACCTTCGGGCTGCTGTGGGGTCATGGCTGCAGCAGTTCCCAGCAGCATCTCCCAGCTTCTCCCATCCTCTCCCGGCAGCGTCTGCTGCTCAGCCCGCCTCCGGCTGTGAGAATTGAGGGCACTGTGTCATATCATTCTCCTGAAACCCTGTGGAGCAGTGCCAAGTGCTGAAACTCAGCGTCCTCCCAGCATCCGTGTGGCTCAGGCAACACCGGTCCTGCGAAAGCTTGTGGTGGGACTGGCTTTGTTGTAAAGCTTCCTCTTCGAGCAATCCCAGACCAATATCCTCAAATCCTTGTGGGATGATGTCCTTTGCACCTACCCCCAGGTTATTTCTACAGACTGGAGCTGTCCTGCCTATCTTTAGTGGACCAGCAATCTGTTCCCACTGAGGCTCAGGGTATCCGTATGAGGATTTCATGAACAAAATGCCTGGCTGCATGGAGGTCGAAATATTTACGCTTTCTCTCTTCTTTTTAACACTAATTAACAGCATTCTCCTTTGTTTATTGATTTGAAATTCTGTACAAGCTTGCTCCCAGTCCATGAAAATCCCTGCATTAGCTGATATTAAGGTCGAGCAATACAGCCCATAGCCATTAAACTGGATGATTGCTACTGAAATTTGCCCAGCAGGGTCACTCTGCGTTGAGTGAGTAGTGGGATTCAGGCCAAATCCTACATTAGGCAAAAGAGTCCTATAATGAGACCAGAAGTTTGACTTTACGGCCCTATTCTGAGACCACCAGGAATGCAAAACCTTTTGGAGACCACCTGATGCTGTAACAAGCACCAAGCAGAAAAATGCCAAGAGCCTCCATTTTCTGGCGACTTAGTTATTTTTCTAACATGAGATGCAAAACTTAGATCTTGTGTAATATCAAATTAAAAGGAAGAAATAATAGGGGAAAATATTTAACTGTTGGTGAGAGGTTTACACATTTCTGCACATTGAGATGTAGGACCACCTCTCTTTTACAGAGCATTTCAATAGGTCACACAGTAAGTCATTGGCAGAAGCCAATAATTGATGCCCCCAAATCTCAATACAGATTTTTAACCAGTGCACTCAACTCCCTGCAAAGAAAGCAATGATCAGGGCTCCTGAGAGTCAGAAACTCAGTAACCTACCAACAGCCTCCATCCCTGTACTTAGGTGAAACCAAGTTTGGCAAGCTCTCTCTCACACCTCTACTTCCACAGACTGGTAAAACCAACCAGATCTTCCAGACCAGAGTATATAAAGAGAAAAAAATAAATATCCCTTCTCTGCTGGACATTTATTTCAACTGTTGGGTGAAACAACTAACCTGGTCTGATGTGCTCTCCTGCAAGTCTAATTACAGGAGCATCTGGGGTTTTTTTGTTAAACAGTTGTTAGCTGCTTTCTGAAGAAAAAAGAATTTATATAATTAAATTGTGCATACATGTAGGTGTGTATCTGCCAGTTCCCTCTCAAACCTGTGAATACCTTGGCCAATTTCAACCAATAATTGAGATTAAAGTTCTCAGAGGCATAAAGTTTCTACATGTTTTCCAAGAGCAGTGTTTGGGCAATTAGCCACAATCAATTGTGAAACAGACTATGAAGTTATGTGATTTGTAAGCAGTAGGCCCCAACATTAAATGACGAAAATGATAAAAACTAAGAGGTGCAGAGCTTCGCAGCGCAGTGCTGGTGGAGCTGTGGGTGTTCGGTTCCCACCGCTGCTGTGGGACCAGCAAGTGGCCATCAGTCTGGCTGGCTGGGAAGTGGGGCAAGAGCAGCCTCTTCTCCTTGCCGATACGGTAAGGTATAAGGACAGAGAGCCATCTCTTATTATGGGTGTTGTGCAAACAACTTCATGACAGAGGTCCTGACTTGACTAGGTTAAATATCTGGTAAGAAGTACTGATCATGGCAGCTTGTGCCTCTGAACACATCGCATGCTTATCTGTGGTCGTGTAAACACAAAGATCTCCCATGAATAGTTCACCAGACCCTTTTTGTAGCCATTCAGATGAAGGAACTATGCAAACATAAACTATTATCATTAGATGGAGATGGTTTATGATTAAATTGGCTCCCCTATAAGCCCTTAACAAAGAATTCACGCACAGCCCTGAAGCAAGCTTTGCTGTGCTTACAAATATTTGAGCGACATCATGCAACTTTGGAGCTGTTGAAAGACAGCCATTAAAATAAAGTGTTAGGGGATACATTTCCTGTGCTGAAAGGCAGATGAGTGAGCAGGGAATCTGCTAGCAAGATGCGTTTCCTTCCCCGCAGCCCCTGCCTCCAGCACAAGAAGGCAGCAGTTCAGCGGGGACCTCTTATCCCTGTCCCCTTCTCAACAGCACATTCCCAGGGGTGCCACCAGCTCCTGACTTTTCCCTCTCCAGTGATTTTTGCATACTGTTATAATGAAGACTTCAGCTTCTGGACTCCCTTTTCTGCTTCATCTAATCACATTCATCACTCTTTAAATTTTTTTAATTTTTTTTTCCAGGGCTTTTAACATCTTAATGTGGACCAGATTTAGACTGGGTGGAGGAGAACGTGGCTAACTCTGGTCAAGGAGAAAATAACCTGACATAGTTTTCTCTTTAACCTGTAGGATGTTATTTCTTTGCATTGGAGTTGCACAGAAATACATCCTCTGGAGGAAAAGAGCCCCGCTGCCTCTCCAGGTTGTTTCTGCTTGTGCTATCTGGGCATGGGGGCTAGGGGTGAGAGGCACGATCTCTTCAGGTGGACTTTTCAGCTGAACGCTTCACTAAACATTACACTTATCTAGGGTGAAAGGATGAGTGAGCACCCATTTAATGCCATTTGTAAAAACCTTGTCTCACTGTTAGGGATATTTCGTTTGGTTGAGTCCCTTACACAGTATATAAACCATCTGTGTATGTGTGTCTTAAAGCTGTTCAAGGCTTTTTCCATCAGAAATGCCAGTTTGTTGATATCAACAAACTCATTAACTCAAAATGTGTTTTTAAACAGTCAAAAGGGCTCTTTTTGCCCTGCATTTAAATATGAAAAATGTGGTTTCAAGTTCACTTTTCATTTAGAAATGTGAGTTATTATGAATCCCAGCTGTTTGGGGTTTGCCTTCCAATTTTCAGTCACAGATTTTAAATCTCCAGTGGAGGCAAGTGCAAAGGCAGTCGCTGGAGCACAGAGCAGTAACAGGGCAGAGCCCAGAGTCCCAGGAAGGAGTGAGCAGGAGCTGGAGCAGAGGGAGATACTGGGGATAACAGAGGCAGGACCTGAGAAAACAGAGCTGTGAAATTGGGACCGAAATGCCAGTAGCCTCCTGCAGTTGCTCAGAAAGCGATTCTACCGCTCCTGACTTTTACCAGGAAGCTGAAACCACTCTGGTGGCAGTGTCTGTGCCCATCTCCATCTCCTGCTGGGTATGAGGGGCCAACCCCTGTGGCTGTGCCGTGCTCTCACAGGCAACCAGCAGCAATCTGCTGCTGTCCTCCCACATATGCAGAGATCCCTTTCGTTCCCCTTTAGCATATTTTCAAGCCATACAGTTTCAGGAGCTTGAAGAATGTTGTTGAAAATCAAACACTGGGTAAAATGATGTGCCAGAGTTAAGTTTGCTGATGTGACCCCCGTGGGGTCCCCGTGCTGTTGCCCTGGTGATGTTCTCCATCGGTTACAGGTGCCCTCCAGCCCCCAAACCTCTTCCAGCTGTCCCAGAGCCCATGGCTCCATCTCAGAGTCAGCCACAGGCTGGGCGTTGCTCCCTTTCCCATGGAAGTGTATTTTCCCATCTGATCTCACCCACCTCATACTGAGGGTGGCTGCTTCGTACCCCTGGTGCCCCCATTCAGCCAGGGTTGCTTCTAGGGAAGCAGGAGCCACCGGAGTAACTGCTACCTCTGAAACAGCAGCCAAAAGAAAAGTTAGCAACAAATGCCGGCCAGCCCACATCCTCTCGCCGTTTGGACTGAAGGATCTGCGCCTGCCGCAGAAAGAACCTTCCCTGCAGCTCGTCCCATGCAGTCAGGGTGATCGTAAATCCTCCCCTCATTTATGAGCTATGAATAGGGCCCTGTCTGACCTAACTAGGGCATGGAGAAGCTATTAGACTTCAGAGCAGGAGCCTTGAAACACATGCCCAGATTCATCAAAGGAATAATGGAAAATATTTTGTTCCACATGGATTTTAAGTAACGATGTTATTTCTAGCAATTAGGGATTTGCAAACTGGAGCTGTGCTTTTGAGTATTGTGGAAGAAGGGGATGTATCTTGTGATTTAAGCACAAGATTGAGAGTTGAGGACCTTGGTACACTTCCCAGGCATGCGGTAGATTGAGCATGGGGACGTCACTCTGTCTGTCTACATGGGCAATCCTTCCTGTAATAACAGTCCATGGCTGAAAATGTGCCAGTATCTGTTGCTGAATAGCTTGGAAGTGGCACTGAAGGGAGAAATAATAAGGAACTTAGAAACAAATGAAACAGGCTTCTAGTACTGGAGCCACAGAGATATCAGCACTGTTGACAGTTGGAGCTTATGGTTCATTCTCACATCCCCATTTGTCTGTCACTTCCTACCTTCACCTCCACAGTGTCGCATTTTCTGAGAATGTCAAATGCAAGTACAATTTCCTTTTATTCCTTCCCAACTATCTTGAGACAGAATTAGATGCTCTGTGTGTGTGTGTGTGTGTGCATTTAGCTCTGCATATGTTGCATCCCATCAGGAATTGCCTCTCAAAACACTGATCTAATTCCTGCTAAAATTCTTCCTTCTTTTGATCTGACCTGATCTGTTTCCTGTTGTACAGTTGGAATTTGATGTAAATGTAATAGGTTATCTGTGGCAAAAAGGACATCAAATTTTTTGACACCTCGCTGGTGCAATTCAAATGGCAGATGATGACTTTGAATTAGGTTTTATTTACTAAGGAGCTGATATATTACCAGTATCCAGAGTCTAGAAGCCAGTGAAGGAGAAAGAAATGGTCATGATTGGATAAATTCTAAATAGCATTAAATAGAGGGTTCCAAAGGTCTCTGAGAGGCTTCCATGCCAAGGGAATGCTGGGGAGTTCTCCTTTCTTGCAGTCTTCTTTCTGCACAGACAGTTACATTTAAGTACAAACATTTTCATTTATTAAAACACACTGTTTCTGTTCTCTTTTATACGAGAAACACCTAGTTTGTCTGTGAGCCTAGCCATAAACTGTAAGGTCCAAATAAGATGTAACTTTGACCTTTTAAAATTTTTTTCCTTCTGTTACTCTTGCCATTGCTTTATCCCCTAGCAAGGAATCATGGAGAAAAATGCTGTTAAGATGCAGTAAACATTTGAGAGCGTCTGTGCTTTAAGAGCTGAAATGACCCATACTCAGATACCATCTAAAAGGACAGGAAATTGGATGAGAGATTTTTTTAAACCCTTGTATTAAGTTTTATGAGAACGTAATCAGTTCATCCCCGAAATAATCACTAAAAGAGAAGTACTGCACTTGTGGATTTTAGCTTTTGTTGTATTTTTCATCAGCAATACAGGCTTCTCTGTTATTTGCGGTCGTTGTCATTTCCCAAACCAAATCAGATCTCAGTCCTAGATTGTTCAAGCAACCTGCTATGTATGTGTATAAATATGTAGCTTCAGACTTAGGCTGCAGGAGCTAAATCAGCCCTGGCCAGAGAGAGGGGTAATAGCATTATTACTACATTGTGGTTTCATGTCATTCCTAGGTCTGCTTAGCGAGGGTATCCATTACAGCCTGCCTTCCGATTTATTGCATCAAGCTTGGAGCAGTACATACATCTTCCAGTGGGCAGTAGCTCTGAAATTTGTTCTTCCAACTGTTTGCCATTTCAGTCTGATGTCTGATTTACCTTTTCTTTTTCTTTTTTTTTTTCTTTTAACTTCCGCCTCATTTATCATCTCAGACAGCTTGTATTGGACCAGGTTACTTAATTGGTTTGGCAGGACTTTCTGAGATCCTTTTTTGAATACGAGCAGTCATGAAAATTGTTAAGCTGCCTTCTTTTTTTATTTTTTTTTATTTTTTTCTGGAGTAAATTTTGATCCTAAGGCTAAAGTTTTGTATGCCAGGCAGTGCCAAGTGGGAATGTCTCTAAGAACTTGTTGTCATTTAGCTACTGGGGTCCTATGCAATGTGTTTTTCATTCAAATGCCTGCAATGGGTCCAAAATTCCATGGATTTACGTGCTAGACCAAGAGGAAGACATAAATAAATAGGAAGTGCACATTTGACCAAAAAGGTAATCTACTGAAGGAGTTCACCTGGTGCTTAAAATAGCACTGTGGCAAAAATTAACAAATATTCACTTTCTTTACTACTTAAAGAAATAACTTTACCTTCTGTGTCCATCTTTCCTTTGAGCAAACCCAAATAAAGTTGTTGTCTCTAGTCATGGGATGCTTTCTGAAAGCTGCCTTGGCAAGGCTATAAAATATAAATGACTTACATTTTATTGATGTTAATTAAGAGCCATGGTCTCAGAAAATGCACCACTAGGGTTTGGTCAAAGTATAGTGGAAAGTTTTTAATAGGATTTTATGTACGGGTTTTACTTCCATCAGAAAATGGCATTTATCCTTCAGATTTTTCATACAGAGCGTTCCGTTAAGGCCACATCCAAAATGAAGTTATAATGGTTAAATATGAGTGCAAATATTGACCTTTTTGTTTGTTTGTTTGTTTTTTGTTATATCTGTTCCAGGCAGAATATGAAATTGCTCCAGATGAAAAGCTGGGAGAGAAAGGAAAGGAAATCATGATGAAATACCTCACCCCAGAGGTAAGGGGCAGCCAAAGTGGCATTACTGAAGGAATGCTGCAAGGCACACCTTTGCTAAACAAGGTTGTTATAGGCTTTGTAAACCAGAGTCCTAAAATTTATAGTGGCAATCTCCTGTGAATAAACCTTCAAGTCTTTCGCAAACAGTCAGAAAGAAAAGAAATGGATAATCCAATCCAGCAATTGACTTCTAGGGATGAACTTGAGTTTACCAGGGGTTTCATTCATCTGTGGATGGGCAGGAGGTTTCTCTGGTCTTTTCTTGGTGCGCAGAGCTCTACTCTGTGGTGTGATGCAAGAGACCTCATCTGTTATCAACAGATGCCACAATTAATTCCTATGCAGCTCAAAAGCGGTGGTGGCATTCCACATACAGTTGCGTAGAAAGTACAAGCAAAAAATGGTCTTTGGTAACAGACACTGTATTTTGGTATAAAAATTCCCACTCCTCCCCCACCACCATTTGCCAGGGACATGCAAGACTGACACAGGACGTGGTGTTTTGGAGCTGAGAGGTCCTATCACCAGTTCTTGTTTCCACCGCTGTCAGTTCCTCAGGGTTCAGGGTTGGAGAGGAGCTCGTGGCAGCAGCTGTGTCCACAGGGTGGCACTCCAAACAGAACTGCAAATCTGCTGCTGGAATTTTGGACAGACTGCACTGGGACAAACCCCTTTTTTTTGGGGGGGGGGTTGATCATTTGCTGACCGTATTTAACCTCTGCAACAAAAGTCACTGCCAGTAAGCAATAAACATCCAACTTCAAACGCAAGAACAATTCTAGGATTTTTCCTAAGTTGCTTTCATAAGAGTAATCAAGATGTACAATTGCTGCTTCAACTGCTTTACAAGAGAAATACATTTGACCTTCAGGAGAATTAATTGCGTTTTTGGCAGATGTCTTTCTAAAGCATTTAAGTGGTACAATATGTTGTGGAGGTGCAGGGGCAGAGCAGACCACTTTTTTTTTTTCCAGTCAGTTATTTTCCTACAATAAATTTCAATGCATACTTTCGGTTATCTCAGACTGCACTTTGGGATCTGGTTTCATTTACTGAGCCTGGCTAGTTTCATGTGCAGCCATTGAGCACCGCCAGTATGAGTTTCTGCTGCCCATTCATTAAGGGCATGAAGTTCCACTGCTTTTTAAATACACCAAAATGACCATTTGTCCAAAGTTTTCTGGCAACAGAGGAAGAAGGGACAGTCCTGGCTTGAGGGACTAAAGGAAACATTAGGGGAAAATATTTCCCTCTGCCCTAGTTCTCATCTGGAAATAGAGAAAGGCGTTTTGCTGATAGAAGGGCTAGTGAAGCGATAGGAGGATAGTACTGCGTTGTTTCAGATGGTCTTGGTGCAGGTTTCCAGATGCCAAATCCCTTCCCTGCTGTCCCGTGGCACTGCTGCCACCCTTGTCCGTTTGCCAGCAGCCCCACAGTGCAGCAGAAGCACACAGAATGGTTCATCGAGGTAAGTGAATGTGCAGTGAAGACCAATCTGAGAGCAGTTGCTTCTTCATCAATAAAAAGTGGTAGTGTAAAAGGAAAGGAAATTACCGGGCCTCTAGAGCTGGAGTTTCCATTCTCTGCCATGCTCTGCACTTCATGTTTGACCTGGTTTCTCAGTACATAAAATGGGCACAGGATATTTACAGTCTGTTCTGAAACTCTTCTGTTATTTGCCAGTTACCTGACTGTCTTTGAGCAGAAGGAAACACAAATCTGTGCTCCTTCACTTGTAATCTAAAGCTGCTCCCCTGGTGGTGGTGCTTTAATGTCCCCACTGGTCTTGCTGCACTTTTTTTTTCTTAATGGGAAACTTCTGCTTCTTCCCAGAGGGATGTTTAAGCCTGATGTAGCAGAAAATACTTCCTAGAGGTGAGCTTGACTGTGCCATAGCAATGAGATGATTGCTAGATTCTGTAAGAAGTCTCTCATGCAACAGATACTTAAAAAACTAAAGCAAGGCCTGGACTAATTTAATTTCTTTTTAGATACCTAACTAACCACTATACTCAGGTTAGGAGTTCGGGTGGCCTACTGTCCTTTCTTGTCAAGAAAGAGAAATAAGAATCTCCAGAGGACAGATTTTAAGCCATTAGAAGTCAGTGATTTGAAGCCTGGTTAGATGCTTGCAGTCAAGAGGGATGAATCTGGACCCAAACCCCAAATGGAGTATCATCCTGGCCAGCAAAGAAACCCTTTCATTAGGAGCTGCATTTCTCCATTTAGTTGTCAGTCCCTTGAAAGATACAAATAGCTGCTGATTCCAAAGTCGTTTGCTTTCAAAGGAACACTTCTTTTAAGTAGGTGTGTGTCTGTGCTTCAAAGAGCCTGATTGTCTTGATATAAAAATAGTGTGACATACAGCTTGACTGATAGAATAAAATTATAGGTTTAGTTCTTGGACAGATAATTCAGTCTTATAATGTGAGGAGTATTTTTCCCAGAGCGCAGGATCAGAAGCAAAATGAAAACAAAAAGTAGACTTCACGCTCTTTAATATTTATAAATGGGTTTTAGTTCTTGCTTGGATTTTTAAATGTCATACATATTTAACATACAATGTGTCAGTATATCATCATTCTAAAGTGCATTCATTTGCATGGGGAACATGCACTTTATTTAATAATAATCAGAGGGCTGGAGCACCTCTGTCATGAAGACAGGCTGAGGGAGCTGGGGCTGTTCAGCCTGGAGAAGAGAAGGCTCTGGGGAGACCTTAGAGCAGCCTTCCAGGATCTGAAGGGGCTACAGGAGAGCTGGAGAGGGACTCTTTGTCAGGAAGTGTAGTGACAGGACAAGGGGTAACGGCTTTAAATTGGAAGAGGGGAGATTTAGATTAGATATTAGGAAGAAATTCTTTCCTGTGAGGGTGGTGAGGCACTGGAACAGGTTGCCCAGAGAAGTTGTGGATGCCCCATCCCTGGAAGTGTTCAAGGCCAGGCTGGGTGGGCCTTTGAGCAACCAGGCTTCCACCATCTCCCTGCCCTATAGGCAGCCGATGACACATTCTGAATATGTACTGGCACCTGAGAGGGAAAATGGGTATTTTAGGCCTCTCAAAGAAGTGGCACATAGGAACAGCTTCCCCAAGGATGTGGTAGAGTCCTCATCACTGGAGGTTTTCATGATGCTGTTGAATGGGGTCCTAGATAATCCCACCTAGGTTCTCTTTCCCATGAATGGTTGGACCAGATGATCTAAGCTGTTCTGTGATTCTCTATACTCAGGTTCTTACCTAAGAAGACATTAGTATTCCTTCTCTCTTGCCTAAGGTTCATTGAAACATTCATATCCAGCAGGCAATTCTGAGCTATTTGATGGGAGGGAAATGTAAGGAGCATGTGTGATCTTCACACTGAGGATGATGAAATACAAGCATTTTCATGGGTTCTTTAGCAGCTTCACTTGGGTGGTGAGCAGGAGAGTGAAAACCCGCAGAAGAGGTGTCCTGTAGCTGAACACACACACCATCCTTGAAACGTGCTCTGAAGAATTGTTAAACTGCTTCTCTGAGGAGGTCCAACTGTGAGCTGGCTGCTTCTCAGGCGTTATGTGGGGATGAGAACTGGTGACAGGTCCTTGTCCATTAAGAGGAAGATACCCAACGAGGGTCTGAGTAATCTGAAGGGAAGTCCACCTGCAGGCTGCCATGGCTTAACAGGAGCAGCGCAATGGTTGCCATGCTGATGAGTTCAAGGTTTCTTGACTAGAGTCTTGCTTCTTCAAGAGCAGCTTTAACAGTTTCCATGAAAAAGGCACTTAAAGCTGCCTTCTTGACTTAATAAGCCCATAGGGCAAAAGTCCAACCCACAGGAAGTCTAAAATTTCTGAGGTTGTGAAATATGATGGTAAAACTGCTAAAATGAATTGGTCACAAATATTTCTTTCCTGGCTTTTCCTGATCTCAACAGTTGAGTTGTTACATTTTTCGGTTCCAGTTCTGTCTGTAAATGGAAAAGCCCTCAGTGCTTTGTGGAACAGTTGAGTTAAACTGAACCCAGCCTGGCTTCATTACCTGGCTGCTTCTTTTACTGGAAGAGCAAAGAGATGTGTTTACCTTTGTTCTGCTTTTAAATTAGAGTTTTGCATCTCCATGCAGCATTTTTGCCTTCCTGCCTAACAGCTGCCATGCCTTACTCCACTAAATCACTAGCCCATTATTTTCTTTTTCACTGTAAATCACCTTGAGATACCTTGAGAGACGCTATATAAAATGAAATTGATTTGAAATGGCTCTTAAGAAGGTCTCCATATGCCATTATAGTTTATATTTGGACTCAGCTGGGTACTAAAAATGTTACTGAATAGGATGTCTAATGTGTATTGTTATCCCCATTAATGTACTTCACAGAATATGAAGAACAGCAACAGCATTACTTTTCTTATCTGAATTCCTGTTCTGTCTCCTTTCCTCCAGGAAATGCACAGAATAAAGGCCACGCTTGCAATTTCTTTCTTTGCTGTGAGAGGTTGGCTGGATACAGCAATAACCTCCTCACTCCGGTCTAAGGCTAGCAATGGGTATTTTGCTAAGTGAAAATATGTCTTTGTTTTTATGAACAATTATAGGATAAGGAAGGGAGGGAAAAGTCCTGTGGAAGGGAAACTGGCTGGTCAGCAGTGCCTCGCCTTACACTTGTCTGCTGGCTAAAATGTGCGCTTCTCTCAAATGAGATTTTTTTCTGGAGAAGAAAACATCTATGTAATGTCAGTGAGATGAAATTAAAATGATATATGAGCCCTTCTGCTGGACAAAGCCATGCAGCTGCACCCAGGCTCCTGCTCACAAATACGCTCTCTCAGCTCTGTGCATTGGCAAAGGGTGCTTTTCCTTTTGCACACCATTGCTTTAATCTTGATGCTGAGGATCTTTGCCTTCGATTGCTCCCTCCTTGAGATTTCTTTCCCCCTTCCTATTTTCACCACCAAAACAAATGCAAACTTCAGCATGTGTGCTTCTGAGTGAGTCATCTTTGCCGATGGCTAAAGCTTTCTGTCTCCCATAAGGAAAGTTTTGTGTGTCACTTTTTAACGATTCTGGCTGAATCCTGGAAGGGCAGGTCATACCGTACCAAGAATTGGATTCAAGTGCTGAGACCTCTTCCTCTAACTGTTTAGTTTTACTAAATGCTTTCTAAGGAGCTTGTTATAATTAGTTTTTGGGATGGCCAAAACAAAAGCTGAATCTCACTGTAAGGGAAGCTCTGAAAGAAAGAAACAATAAGCTGCTGTAAAGCAATCTGCAAGAGTTTAATATGAGACAGAGGCTTTGTGTTTTGAGAGGTGAGCCTTCAGGGACTGTTTTCTACATTGATACCTCTCTTGTACAAATTCATCTTATATCGCTTATATCCAGCGAGTCATCTCTGTCCCCACACCCCCTTTCCCCCAAGCTTATTATCTTGCTGATAAAAGACCAACACAATATTGCTTTTCACTGGCTATGGTGGATGGTCCCTTAAGGCTTGGTCCAAGAGTTATCTCTACAGCTAGTTTTCAAATTTTTCTAAACCCGATGCATTTCATTAATGACCCAATTGAAGTAAGCAATGAATGAAGTGCCTGTCTGAACCCAGTGTGTTACATGGATTCAAGATGGGCTGGAATTATTTACTTGCTCAAAGCGTAATTCACTGTGTCCTTTGGGTTCCTATTAGGAGACTTTTCAGGATACTAAATACTGAAGTAGAAATCCTGGTCTTACTTGAGCCAAGGAGAGTTTTGCTGCTTAATTAATTGCCCTGGGACTTTACCCTTTGACTCAATGGATTTCTCATCTCCCCTTTCTATTGACTTGACTACTCTACAGGCACCATTTTAGCCAGAGATGATAGCATTACTTAGGCCTCTGCTTCGCAGCTAGCATAATCAATACATAATTCTGTCTCCAGAGAAATCAATACATAATTCTTGTTGTTGTTCCAGAGACAGCACGATCAATATCTCTGCTGATCACTATGTCTTAGTCCAGGAAAGTACCTTCTCAGTGCACTTTCTGCATAAACTCATCTTTCCGAAGTTCAGTTCTGGGAAAATCTCTGAGCAACAGAATGGCAACCTTGTTACTCAAATTAATGCTTTCTAATCAGAATTTATTTTAATAAGCATTCTTCTGTCGCTGGGGCCAGGCTGTAATATAGTGTGGCAGAGGAATCTGAAAAATCACAGTGTTGCCTTGATTAGGACTCCCTTTGCTGTGGTCTCAGACTAAAAGGCATTTTCTCACGGTTTGCTCAAGTCCTATTTCCTCATCCTTTACCCACTGTTTATAATACAAATGTTAGTTAACTAAACACTTACTGAGGATTTTTGTCTCTTGCAATGGCACCAAACTGCATGAGAGCCTATGGAAACAATGTGGTGCTTGTGATGCTGTCCCAGAACAGGTCCCCTGTCCTGTCCCTTAGACTTAAGGAGGGCTGCATTTGCAATGTGTTTGCTCAGACTGGTTGAAGGTTTGGGCTGGAATCATTAACTACTCTGCTTTTATGCTAAGCAGTGCTACTAGTTGATACTGTGCTTCTCCTTCCTCATTTTTTTTGGAGAGGTTACACTCCCAAGTTCACGGGCTTCCTAACTGTTTGTCATTTGTGGTCAGGAAAATCGTTGGGATGATTTGGTCAGCAGGCAAATGCCTTCTAGCTTCCCTGTGTTTGCTGGAATTACTCTCACTCGACCCTTTGGAAAATGGAAACTTGCTTCAGCTAATTGATGGCAACCACACATGTAAACCTGGATCACATCTGTCTGCTGAGGCAGGGCAGGCCCCCCAGGCTGCTATGAATCCTCTCGGAGACTAGCCAGGGCATCTGAAAGGGCTGAGGACACTGTGCAAATAACGAGCAGTCTGCTCAGGATTGTCTGAACAGGAAGGATGTACTTGTCTGCCCTTGGTTAATGAATATCCTCTTCATAGTTTCTTCCTATCATGTTCAGGGAGTAATCTTTTCCTTATCTCATCTGCATACCCCTCATCACTTACACTCGGTTCATATGGATTATCCAATGGCCAGGAAAGTTCATTTTGAGCCTTTAAGGTTCATTCAGCTCTTCTGCCTGAAAATTTTGCCCACATAAGAAAAAGGATTCAGCCTTTTTCCAGCTGCCTGAAACACCGGCTTGAAAAACATCCAGAAACCTGCAAGAGATGGCTTTTGTGCATTTGTACCACAGACTTACAAAATAGACCTCTGGTGAGTCCAGGTACTTAGACTCCCAGCAGATGCATTGCAGCCTTGGCTGTCCAAACACAAAGAGAAATTTGAATGGGAGATATGAGGTGCCTGTTTCTGCCCATTGACTACAAGGAACCCAGAGAGACTTGGAATGTCTCAGTTTTTAGACGGTTAAAGTGCAATGAGGTGGATTCCGTGCTAGGTGTAATGCAGAATAAATTGCATTGCATGGCATATTCACACAGGTTTCTGTTCACAACTCTCAGTAATACAGCACCCTTTGAACACCAGACCTCTACAGCCCTTCTGTCCACCCACTGCGACTCACAGCAACTGCGCTGCTTGGTTCAGCTTTGGTTTTCTGAAGCTAAAAGTGTACCAGGTCAACAAATGTGTCTCTGAGCTCAGGATTCATTGAGCTAAACTCAGAAGCAGTAACAGGTAACTGTATGATTGATCTTGACAAAGGAGAAAATAAGGAGGCACATGATGAAAATGGATGTTAAGCATACCTTATTTCTCATCTGATTCCCTTGTAATAGGAAATTAGGATTCTGGAAAAACAGCTAGAGACTTCAGCAGCTGAGGAGCCTCAGAAGAACAGACCAGATAAATTCAGCTGAGATGCCTGAGGGTGACACCTTTGGCTGGGCTGATGCAACTAGAAGAATCACTAAGCTAATAATGATAGAGTGCCTGAGTTTAACTTGGGACCAGGAATGACACATTACCATAACAAATGTTTAAATTTCACTGAAAACAGAACTATTTCAATTCATTAAGATATCACCAGATAAGTGTAAAAAAGAAAAAAAAAAGGAGAAATATTAAAAAAAAATTAAATCTTGATTTATTTGTTGATTACAAATGGATTTAAAAATAACTAGCATATTTAAGATGTGGAAATGTGGCACTATTCGTGTTCATTTTTTTTCCCCCAGTAATGCAGCCATACTGACAAGACTCTCTTCACCTGCACACCAAGCCTCAGCTTTTATGTTAATTTATCATTTTTTAATCAAGCCAGACTCTGGCCTGAGTCAAAAATCAAGCGTATAGCAAGCTGATTATCCTGGCACAGATGCTGTTTGTCCACCAAGCAAAGCTGAGGAAGAGCGGAATATGCCACTGCAAACAGTGTGTCATCTCCTACAATAAATGTCTTCCCTCTCCATTCTTTGCTGATGGCTATTACCATATGATGGTTAATGGATCGTGTGAGACAGGTGATTAGGGAATGCCCTGTTTCCAGCAGTGCTAGGTAGTGATTTTGTTTGCTTTCATGGGTGTTTCCAGTCTTTCTGTGAGCGGGCCACTGGTTCCTGCCTGATGTTTATTTGATTCACTTCCGAATCCTTTTCAAGGCCTTCCCAAACTCTCTTCTGGGTCTTCGTTTCCTTGGGATTTTGACCTCTTAATGGAAAAAGATGAAAGCAATTTCTGCAAAATGCACTCCCCAACTGAGAGCAGTATGGCCACTGACCAGAGCACAACCTGGATCAGGCTTCATGCATGAGCTACCTTCATGCAAAGCAAATAACTTGAGTGTGAGGAGCACTTGCAAGGGAAGGGTTACTTGTGTTTACAGGCTTATGTCTAAGAGGAGTGAATTCAAGCAGGGATCTATTTGTTTTCCTACAAGAAAGCCATTCAATAACGTTGAGGTTGTAAATGAGTGTTTATGGATTTCGGGATTTTTTTTAATGGAACAAATGACATTTGGTTTACCAGAGAAAGCCAAGCTCTGACTATTGCAACATAAGGTTACTTGCTAATGTTTAGGCTATCCATCAGTGCGGGAGGACATTAAAAGGTAGAAAGGTTCTGATAAGAGGCTGGACGCTGGATGCTATCCAAACCTATAAAGCACACGAGATGAGAAAAAAAATTTTCTGAGAACAGAAGCTTTCAAAATTGTCTTGTCATCTTTGTTGCCACTAATGGTGAGAATACTGCTCTTTGCTCAAAAAGCTTTCTCAACCATGTGGCTGCTGGTAGTAATAGCAATGGCTCACTTGGGTTGCTGACAAAAGAGGTTACCTTTTGAACTAATGATGCTTCCAAGGGTTGTGTGAGTACCCTAACATTTAGGCAGGTAGAAAATCATGATTAGTATTAATTAAACTTTTTCCTATTCTGTTTTATAAGCTACCCTCCTCACCCTGCTAACAGCTACTAGTACTGGTTATGTCTTCTACAATTTCATCCTTTAATCTGGGTGCAAAATGTTTTTAAAGTGGAAGAAGGGCAACAACAGGTAAAGCATACTTTCCCTTCCCCCACTTTAAAGCAAGTTTATATAAAACAATTTCATCTGGCTGGTTTATGAGCACCTCTACACCAATAAACCTGTGTGCCTGCAGAAAGGAGAAAAATTTGTTTATTTGGTAAAGAAACCTCTACAAGCACTTTTCCAAAGAAGTATTAAAAAATTATGGGTGGAGAAGGACTAGTGTTTAAACATACTGAAAAATATCTTGCCAGGCACTCCTTGTGAGGCCCAGTTTCTTGCTAATCAAAGTCAAAGCGTATCTTCCATGGTGACCAGTTTAGGTTCTTAAACTAAGCTGCACCAAAAACCACAGCACTGTTTGGGATTGTGGTGAGTGTTTTTATTTAATTGAAGAATATGAAGTCTGCATCTGATTCACTGAGCTTGCAAAAGAAGCTGTTGAAACAACTAAATTTTGTCTCATGGGACATTTCCTTATTTCAAAATTACTTTCTGGGGGGCTTTGTGTATTTAAGATTTCCTCTGGTCACCTTTGGGAGCAAGGAAGAAATTTCTCCTTCTTGATCTAGGCAATCTTTTCCTTTGTTGCTCTGAAACTCACGTTGCGATTACACCCCCCAAAGTTCTCTGGAGCAAATAATTTAACATTCCAAGGGAACCACATTTTGGATTGAAAATCTTTATGTAGGAAATGTTTTGACTCACAGCAATCGCATGGCAGTTGCTTGTTTGCCACCCTTGGGAACAGAAATGTGGTTTCTAGAAAGGAATACTTTTGCTTTCAGGAATAGCAACTACAAAAAGGTCTACTGAGAACAGGAAAAACAAGGTATAGGTAGATAGTAGATCTTGTTGCTGATTAATGGGAGAGCCATGAAAAATACTTCCTACACTTTCTGTGCACTTGTCAGAAAGGAAACCACGGCGGTTGCTGACTTTCTCCAAGGATGGGCATAATTCAAGACTGCAAGTTGTACCCCAGCACCAAAGAGGAAGGATGCTGGATACCCAAAGAAGAAACTTATCTTTTTCCTACCGGTGGGCTTGCTCAGGCCCCAGAGGCAGCCCAGCGAGCCTGCAGCAAGCAAGTCAGCCTGAAGCCACACCAGATCTACTGCAGCAAATGAGTTCATGAACCGAGGTGGTTCACATTGCCTCTTGTGATGGATTAGTACAACCCCTCCAGGCAGAAGAACATGTTCAGCTCTTTGCTGAGGGCTCCATTGTCTTCAGCCATTGTATTTTTTCTACGTGTCAACATGTGTTTTGATAGTTTAGTAGAACATGAGCGAAAACAGATTCATCATGACTCCACATCAGCTTCCAGCTACAAAAGAAACCCCACGGTTGATAGGCACTGCTGATTTGCTTCATTTAGCTACCAGCAAGTGATCCTGCCCTCAGAACTGAAAATGCTATTCGATCAGAGGACAGGGCCGGGCTCAATTTTTCTCTCTGTCATTAACCTACTCCATAATCCCAGGTGAGGTATTTCATGATTTTGGCTCCCATTCCCACTCTGAAGGCTGGTGTGATTGCTTTGCTTTGGAAGCTTTACCTCTCATGGCATGTGTATGTAGTGCCTGGCATTATGGGCCCCCATTTCTAGGTATAATGTCCACACACTGTCGTAATAGATAAATTGCTACTAATAACACAGCTGCTCTCCATGCTTCCCGTCCACCTCACTGCCAATTCCTACATCTGTCATCTCAAAGCAAATATCCTGGAATTATGAAGCCTTGTGTTTTACTGGTTTGCCTCATACAGACCCAGATGACTTTGTGGTAGGAAAAAAAATAAAAAGAAAATGCAAAAGTTGATTACTTAAAATGTTGCAGCTGCTCCTGATGTAGAACGGGCTGTTTACTACATCTACAGCTAAAACCAAACAGACAAGATCAGACACAGGGCAAGAAAAAAGAATGTTCCAACACTTTTGTGCTTAACACCAAAAAGCGTCAGGAGACTGTGTGTGCTGTGACAGCTCTGGGAACCTTTCCCTCACCAGGTTGAAACACATGTCTAACCCGGATTTCCCAAAATCAAAATACCACCAAGACACTCTGTCTGCTCCTCCATTGCTTGCCTCTGCGTTTCTCTGTTCGACTTGATGGTCTTAAAGATCTTTTCCAACCTAAATGATTCTGTGATTCTATGTCACTGCTACCTGTAATGGTGGCTGCTCCCCCTGCTAGCAGACCTTCCTCAAACATCTGGAGAAGGATGTGACTGTGCAGAAGCAACAGCAGGAATGACATTGCATGTGGAAGAATTCCCACCCCTGACACAAACCATTGCTCTCCAGTGCTGGTCTTGGGTCATGGCCATGTGAGAGCGAATCAAATGCAGCAACATAACAACTGGATGAAGCCGGAATTTTCAGGCTTTTGTGTATGAATTCTTCTCATCCCATCATGCACCATCTCACACCAAAGTTCATTTTAGACTGCCTCTTCCATTGTTTTTAGGTCTCTACTAGTAGCAAATTTGTGTGGAGATTTGCAAATAGATTATATGTGGAAAATTGCTGTCAACATCTGAAAATGCACATATCATGAAGACAGAAGTGCTTGGAACCGGAGACAGCTCAAGGAAAGTTATAGCTTGAACTTTTGTCCATTGACTGAAACATTTTTAATTGTTTTAAGCTAGTTTGTTGTGGAATGTTTTCATAACCTGAGACATAACATATGCTGCACATTATTTGTTTTATGCAAGTGACTTTTAAGATAACTCATCATGTTTCAATATCATGGCTGCAAGTCTGAAACTCGCCAGGAAAGCAGTTCTGTTTATAACAAAAGTTTGCATGAAGTCTATTCAATGTAAAGAGTGTGGTACCTTTCTGGCTCATAGAATTTTTCTAGTGATGAACAGTTGTGCTTTAAGAACTGTGATGACTCACATCCACTGGCAAGAGTTGGTATAAAATGAAAGCCTGTATTTCTAGGTTTCTGTTATTTATTCACTAATTGCAAGCTACAAATGCACTGATTTCAGGAATCTGAGCATCTCTAGCTTTCATTTGATTTCTTTGATTTCAGTCACAGATGATGATCAACTCTTCTGAAAAACACAACTCTTAACCTGCCTGTTCACTCTTCTGTAAAATATTGTGAGATTGCCACCTAGCTCATGAAGACTTAAGCATGCAACGAATCTTTAATATTTCGAGGTTCTTACATGAGAGGCCCCGTGTAAAGATGAAGAATTACCTCTGGACAACGGACTTGCTCCGCTTCTTACAGAATCAGTCTGACAAAAGTCAATGCTATCCCTTTTTCCAACCTGAAGTTCAGAGTTCTGCAAGCTATTTCTTTTTTGTAGGACATGATGACGGTTGAGACAAATGTCTTGAAGCAGGACTGTTCATCTGCAAAGAAGAAAGTTACTTCTCTGCTCAGGGCTCCGGGTTTCCATTGATTAGCAGTCAGCATACAAACTCCCTTCCTCATCTGTTCTCGAGGCCACGCCATGTGCCTGCATTTTACAGAGTCCAGTGTTTTGCAAAACCAGTGATACAAAGGACTGGGAGAGGGCTCAAGAGCCCTTTGCACCAAACAGAGATCAAATACACTTAGATCATCAACAGATGTCTGTCTGCCCTCGGAGGTCTTTCAGGCCTCTGAGAACAGATTCCACGATATTCATATGCTTGTTCTTGTGCTTCCCTGTGTGGAAAATTAGAAAAAAAGCCTTCTTAGCCAATTAAGTGGATTCCTTCACGTCATTCCTCCAGTGTAGAGCAGAACATGCAGAATAATTGATCCCTGCCCTCTTTATTAAAAACATTTCTATATTAAAAGACCTTTATCATGTTTCACTCTTACTTTTCCAGACTAAACAAATGTAGTTCCTCCATGCTTCCCTTTGGCATTTCCCAAGTGTATTTCTCAACCCTTCAGACACTTGGAGCTCTCATCCAGTCTTTATAGCTTTCTCAAACGGTGGTGACCCCAGGTGGACAGATGTCTCTAGCTGGAGTCTCAGCACATCCTTCCCAGTTTCCTCTGTCACTTGGGGACTTGTCCCAGAGAAACAGCAGTGTCCCACACAATAAACCAGCTCTGCACATGCAGGTTAGTGTTGTGTGTGCATCTGCTCTGGGCTATGTACACCTATCAGAAATCATCGGAGTCGGGTACCCAGGGACACCTGCTGCTCACCCCACCCCAGTTTCAGAAGGCCTAACCCCAACTGCTGTGTGGTCAGGAAAATGCTTCTTATTGAAGTTGCAAATCTCTGCTGGTTGACAACCTGCTTTCACTCCTGCAGGCTTGAGGGCAACATCTATAGTGTACCATGTCTTGACCAAGGTCATATATTTTAAACATTTGTAATTTCCATCTTAAAGAAAATTGAAACAAATAATATGTTTTAATGAAAAAGTAAAATTATCAGAGAAGGTCTTTGAAATGCCTCTCTTGGTACTGCTGGCATTTCAGCTTTTTTTTTTTCCAAGAATTTGGTTAGTTGATAAATTGACAAAAGTTCAGGTATCCTCCACACAGTCACGGGAGAGACACCATCTCAGCACCATGGCAAATGTATAGAGTTAATTTCCTGAGAAAGCGTCTTTGCTTGGTGTCCTGTTCAGTGAAGGTCAACAAATACTGTGTCTTGATGGGCTGAATGAAGTAGCCTGTAGCAAAACTTACAGAGCTGTCAAATGGGAGAGTTTACATTTTAAACTACAGTGATGTAACATGACATCCAAAATAACAGATAATGGGGAGCTACACAGCCTGGAAGCATTCTTCTGATCTGAATCAGGTTTCATTTCTTTTCAGTATTTCAGTGAGGTGCTGAGTGCCAGGACGGGTACCAGATGTGACACACAGAGCTGCGTAATATGGGTCTCCTGGTGTTCAGGCCAGGCCACCAGGGACAACTGTGGTGGTACAGGAACGACCAGTGATGCTCTCAGATCCTACCAAGAACAGAGTGATATTGCATCCAGCGTCAAACCTAGCCACTGCGGTTGCATCCTAGGGAGCAGGAGAGGAAGGGGTAGAAGCTGCATTCAACCTGTCCTCAAAACATGAGAAGTATCTTGCAGACCCAGAGGCTTAATGTGGATGGAATAGCAATCTCCTAATTTCTGTGGACATGAACACAACTAAGTTTGAACAAGTCTGTCACATCTCAGCTGTTCTCATGCTGTGTACTGAAATGGAAGAGCACCTGGAAGGATCCCTTTTTTCTTTTAATTTAGAAAAAAACAAAATTCAGAAGTGCAGAGGTTTTTTTGCAGTGTGTTAATGGCACTCAGAAGTAACTGAATATCCATTTCTTGTTTCTCAGAAAATTGCTAATCCAGTTCCTAGTTGTGTTCTTTTCTTGCAAATTAAACAAGAAGGCATCATAAAACTGAGATGTTTCTTTGCCAGCAAAATATTTACAAGAAGGTTTTCAGTTTCTTGCCATAAATGAGAAGATACAGGAGATTTTGATTAAAACCTGGTGAAAGTAGTCTGGGCCTTAGGACTTTTATTAAGCTGTCTGGTCAAAAAGGATAACATGATGAGAGAAATTTTTACTGTTGGATCAATTTAAGCACTTTTTGCACTGACAAAGTCTTGGGATATTAATCTGGTTTTGGTTCCATCAGCTTTACTCTAGTGTTACTCTGTTGACTTGACTGGCATTGTTTCTCATTTACATTACTGTAAGTGAGATCAAGAATCGCTTTCTTTGCCTTCAGGAAACAGAATAGCCATAAGGGGAAATATAGGACTGTAGTTGTTAAAACTACCCAGTGTTTTCCTTTGAATGAAAGAAAATGTGATGGGTTTCCGTGGGTGTTTCTGAAGAGTTAGCAGAATATTCTTTGTCAGACGCTCAGATGTAATGTTCTTAATCATGGAGTATGGCTCTCCTAGCAGCCACAGGACATTTAATATGTTGGAAAAGGTGTCTCTGTTCCCCTGTAAAAGATGAATTTGCTTTTACAGCCATTACCCATAATGCAGTGGGAGAACAGTGTTAGTAACCATTTCATTGGAGCTGCAGAAATCTTTTGCACCTCTCCAGGGAAGAAGCAACTTTTTCTTCCGTAAGTGGCCAAAGCGTTACCTTTGGAAGCTTTCACCCCTGGGATGCAAATGCTTTCTTACACACATAACCTGTGCTACCTAATTGTTCTCCAGGGGAGCAGAAGTAGGTTGGTGGGTTGGGTTTCGGCTTGTAATTGTTTCTGGCTTTGTTTGAACATTTGAAGGCTAGAGGTATGCACAGGACTCAAAGAGGGAAAAACGGCAGTAGTGGGTATTTAACAGGAGCAGTGCGAGCTATGAAGTCTCCAGGAAAATCTCAGGAAGGATCATACAAAGACTCCCTAGAACTGTGTGCGGAGTTGGAAAAGGCTGGAGGTGCTCCTCCCATACATGTGGTGCAGCTGCTCTGCCCTGAGTGCTAAGAAGGGCTGCATAATGACATGAAATGTTTTGCTGGGCCTGCAAAACCTTTGGAAATGATCAGCCTGTGTGTGGGGGGAAGAGTATTTTTGCTATAGAAAATGAAGTGATGTAGTAAAGTCTTTGTATCACATTGTAAAGCTTTAGTCCATGCCATGTAGTCATGGGTCCATGCCATGTAGTAGGGTGTCAGTGTATTTACATCTTTACCTACCTTGATATTGTTACCTTGCTCTCGATTTGTTCAGAGGAAGCAGAGATTCAAAGGTCAGCAATGAGTGGTTTTGAAAAACCAAGTGGTGACTGTATCTCCCACAAACTTGGAGAGAGGAATCACAGTTTGTGCCATTTCTAAATACTTCCCACGTTGTCTTACAGTTTCTTTTGCTCATTCTTCTCCCCTTTCCCTTTAAGAATTTCATTTTTTCTTTACGAAAAGAGCTAGCTGATGCTTGTAATTATTATTTTTTTTAAAAGGTACTTTGATTTCAGGCAAAATTTCATGAAATTATTACTGTTATAATGCATCATGAACATGATCTTCAACACTAACCTCAACACAGCTTACCTCCCATTGGGAAATGAATTTCCTGCGGGAAATAAAGTTGCTTGGTATGAGTAAGAATCAGGTCACTTGGTCTAGATGACTAATTGTGGGCTTTAGTACTTAGCTGTGGGATCCCAAATTTTGACCTATAGATGTAGAACATGTTCTAGATTTAATTAGTAGTAACATCAATTGGATGTCCTAGTATACATTTTACTTAAGTGAAGCTCCATTCACATCAGAAGACACTGCTGATTCACAGCAGTACAAAGACTGTGGAGTTCAGTGGTGTTTCTGTACCCCAATAAATCAGAGACATGTTCAAGGTAAGCAGGTCTCCAGACAGTGGACTCATGCAGCTATGTACAAGCTTTGTGCTGCCCATGAGCTTGTGTACACACTCCACTGAGGATGCTAACCATAAAGTATGGGTATTAATTCATATGGTTATTAGCTGAAATCCACTGCATAACTGCTAATCATTAGGCTTTAGTTGTTATCTGAATATTCATTTAAAAGCTATTTCTTTTTTCTTTTTCCCCCATTTTTTTTCTTTTTCTCTTTTTTCCCCCCAGAATTTTCAGTGCAACAGCCGTAGGACTGCAAAACAGGACTTGTGAGGTTTTTTTGCTAGCTCTTGATCTACTTACTCTCTTGAACTAAAACTGGGACTTAGATTTAATCCTGGCCATCTAGAGTTAGGAATTCCTTAAGTTTTCTGATGAGACTCGTTCTACAGTTCTCAGTTCCTGTCAATCTCAGTGGCCAATCAGGCTGAGAAAAATCTGGCTTTTTCTCAGCCCCTTCATCTTTTAGATGTTAATGTCGGGTCTCATCTACCTCTCAAGAAACTGTGAGCCTTCTTAATTATTATCAATATACTCTCTCTGCAAATTTAAGTGGGGTTTGCCTATATACCTTCTGCTGAGGAAACGGAGGAATGTATGGAGGAAATGAGGAAATGTTTCAGTGAGGTCAAAGATATCCAGAGTGTTCTGCAGATTGTCTGTCAAGGTTGAATAGTGAGCCTTCATTACGCAGCACACGCAGACAGGCCTGTAAACCATGTTCCTATTTAAAAACATTCAAGTGGAACAAACTTGGTTTTTCATGTCACAAGCAGGATCATATTCACATTTCGGCAGTGGGAAGAAAAAGATAAAAGACTTAATTCAGCTTTCACCATGCTGGAGATTTTCTCTGGCTCCATCTCTGCCCCTTCCACTGTCCTCTTTCCCAGTGTTTTTGAACTCTGCCTGCAATGCATTTCAGTGCTTGCCAAGATATCCCCAACTAAGGGTGAGTTAATGAGAACATCTGGCCAGGAATGAGTGATGATGCTCTGTGACCCACCCACTCAGCACATCTGGTGGTCGTGGCCATGGATAGAGAACCTTACCAAGCGATAGGTCTCCTGCAAGGAAAGAGGATTTTGTCGTCTCTGGCTGGATTTACTGAAAGTACCCAAAGCCGATTGGTTATATAAAGGGGCTTTCATGTGAATAGGACAAATGTCCATAAATAAGTGTAGACACACTCTCACAGACTCACGCATATACACTTTTTTATATCTTTACAGTATATTGTCAATGAGTGAGAATGTAAACTGCCTAAAATCCGTCTTTATAGAGAATAAGACCCAGAGGTCCTAAACTGGTTAACCATCAGGGCGTACTGCAAAAGACCTCTTTTTGGTCAGAGCTTTTTGAAGGGGCTGAATGTACAATTCTCTCTAAAAGGAGGAGAGGATGAAAAGAGTTTATGTGCCTGGTTGGCAGAATTCCTTTCTGAAATGATTGTTTTAAAACTGCTGGATTATTTTTCCTTCTTAAGGTGTCCAGCCACTATTGTGAGCATCTTTTTATATTATTTATATGTAAATCAATAAATACCACTGCTCTGCTCTTGTTTTCCTTTGCTGGTAAGGAAAAAAAAAAAGATGGATTTTTCAGACAGCGCAATGAATCATCAATGAAGTGAAAACACTGGGCAAATTCTCTTTTGTTTAAGAGAATGGCCTGTACACAGCTCAGGCCAGCACATTTTTCATGGGATGCAAGGGAGCAGTTCAAAGAATTGGCAAGGAGCGGGTCCTGCATATTCATGAAGCTGGGCAAGGAGGTGAAGGTACAGGAGAAGGCGGAAAAGCAATGTGAGGATAGAGTGGAATGTGGAGCAAGTTGCCACGGTATCCTATTTTACTGCTGTTTGACGTAAAGCTTCTTTGCTTTTACACAACCGCTGGAATTGAATGGAAGCCGCTCAGGGCATAAATAATGAATGTGTCTTTTACGCATTAAGAGAGGAGAATCTGCACCTCGTCACGGAGATAACGTCCCCCTTCTTTTCTCTCCCCAGTCTCCAGCCCAAGTTCCTGAAGTCAGTCAAGATCTTATCCGACAGACAGAGGAGAAACTCGAAAACAGCCCCTGCAAAGAGCTGTTCTCTCACTGCACAAAGTAAGTATAACACGATAACCAGGGATCGCAGGGCTGCAGTCAGCAGCTTGTAAGGAATGTGTCAGGTAAAGACAGACATTTCAATTTGAACCCAAGACGTGTATCTTTGGCTTGTGTTCATAATCCTGGAGGCATTGCTGACAAGCGGTGAAGTCATTTCATCTGAACAAAATATAATAAATATTTCCATGCCATTATATACACTACACACAAGCACTTAGTGTTTCAGGTATTTGACAGAGTGTTCCAGCCAAGTAAACCAGCCATGGATTTCATGCTGTGTGAAAAGAGCTACAATGATAATGTATCCAAAGAAAACATCTCTGTTTCAAAGTGAATAAAAATTAAGTGGCTATACAGTCCATTTAGACAGAGGAATGTGCAAACTTGCTCCGCGTGGCTTTTCCAGAAAATCTTCACCAGGAGAATGGGGCTTTTTAATGCTTTCTGTCTGTCTGTGGTCTTCAAACGAACGTGCATTATTTCATCCTTTGTCTGGGAAAAGGCTTATCAGTTTTTGTAGCGGCGAGGCGATTTGTACCATTATGCGCTAAAGCTCCAGGTATGCAATCTGCATTTGCAAGCGCTGACCCCAGTACGTTCACGCCAGTAGATCATAAACCAATAAAAATATGAAAAGGAGGGATCATCGCGAGCCTGGTCCATGTGGTTTCTGGCTGAGCAGGGTTTGTTTTCCCTGGATGATGTAATGGGGATTTGTAAAATTCACTCCGCTGTCATTCATTGTTTTGACTCATTTCATTGACCTTTTCTGTTTTCAGTTATTCTTTGCGTTGGTAGGAGATGTGGGTTATTTCTGGCCTTCTCTTATAATATAACCAGTTTCCTTGCATTGGCCTGGTGTCATGTAGAGATGCTCGTTTAACTCACACCAGTTGTGTGTGCCAGTCCCAGTGACAAAGGCAGAGCTGTGCTCCACACAAACCCCCCTCGTGCCTGTTTCCAGTTCTCCGATCGGCTTGAAAGCTGACAGTTCCCTCTAGAATGCACTTTGTTGTTGCCAAAGAGGGGAACTAAAAAGCAAACAACTGCTGAAAGGCAGCTATTGTTCTTTAAAATACGTGCAGCTTTTAATTGACTGAATGGAATAGGCCAGCACTGGCCACCACTTAATTCAGGCTCGTATTCACCAACAGCCATTCCTTCTTCTCCACTGAAACAGATAAATGAGCCAGGTTTGAGACCTTGTTAATAAATATGCTGATCGTTTCACATGGACTGAAGTGGGGTCAAAAGGAAGTTTTAAAAACTCGCTGTTGGTATTTACTAAATGTACTGAATAATGTTAATTTTGGAAGAGTTCACAGTCAGACCAAAAAAGGGAAACATACATACAAATATGAAGCTTGCTGTCCTGTAGGAGCAGGAATGGGGATGAGTTTCAGACACGTCTTCATAGATAAGATCAGTCTGCAGGAGAAGTGCATGTGTAACTCTAACTTCTGCTTTGACCTTTAGTATTTTGACTGTCTGCCCCTGCCCCTCTCCAATTTCCCCTCTAATTTTGGCTTTGAATTTGGACATTTAGAGCTCATTAAGACTTACTTTTTGTTTTATTCTGTAAGCTTGAATCCACTTAGGGGAAACCGTATGATCTGTGTCCAGTCACAGCTAATGAAGACAATAACAGTTTGACTTCTGCACATTGAATATGTGCAATTACCTTCCCGTTACAAATTGGTGGTGCTCTACAAGCACATAGTTGTCAGGGAGAGCCCTTTGACTTTAATTACAGTTATTACTTCTTCTGTGTAGCAAGAATCAAAAATTTTTTTGTTGTTGTTCAAAATCACGCCTCTGATGGTCCCTCTTTGATAGAAATGGGCTTTAGCCAGAAATTTTCAATGCGGATATAAACATCCCCCAAAGTTTAGGAGCTCAGCTCCTGAGGCTGTTGCGTTAATTACCAGCAGAAGCAAAGACAATTGTTGACAAGTGACTAACAGACTTTGTAAAAGTCCATTGAAGCCAGTGGGAGATGCCCTGTTCATTTTCAGCAAGCAAAACCTGTATAGTCAGTTTGTATAAGGCCTCCTGTTATGAAATATATCAAACATATCACATTGTTCCTAGATTGAAACCATAAGTAAAATAAAGTACAAAATAACCTGGAAGTAAAATCTTAGAATCATAGACTACCATGTTGAAAGGCATCTCAAGGTTCATCTTGTCCAACCTTTCTTGGCAAATCCTACCATGCAAGAATTCTGGCTTTTCTCCTCTTATTTTATTTCTCTTTTGCTCTAAGTTCAGGATTATAAAATGCTTATATATCCTTTTCATCTGAGATAGATCTGTCCTTGACCACCTCAGTGGGGAACCATTCCAAGAATACCTAAACAGCATGTACTTCGACAGATTTCTCCAGTGGAAGTGGTTGGAAAGGTAAGTGTCACTATTCTTCCTTTTTTTTTTAATTAAAAATTTAATGCAAAAGTTTTATTCTCACTTCTCATACAAAGCCTTTAGAATATGGTCTAAATCTGACAGCTGAAATAGTCGTTTGCTCTCTTTGCCTTCAAGATAGACAATTTGTCCTTTCTTCAGCATTACTGTGCCTCATCCTCGTGTTTGCCACTTATGTTTCTCCCTGTGTGTCAATTTTCTTGCTCTTTCCACTGTTCTCCTTCAAGAAGGTCCATCAAGACTCATTCCCCATTTCCCTGAGCTTCCAGGGAAGCTCTCCCAGAGAGCTCCAGAAAGGCTGTCCTAATTTTAGCATTTGTTTGTAAGTGTTCATTGTTAGAAGGTTCACAAAGAGGTAATGGCTGTAGCCACAGGAAGATGCCACACAGAAGAGTCATGGTTATGTTGGCATTACACTTAATTGAACCATGAGCTGAGTCTCCAGCTGTGACCATCCAATGAGCACGACTGGTGTCTGGGTTATATATAGTGCTCCCTCATCGCCCATGCATGTGGTTACACCCGTAAATACTCTCCAGCAGCTCCCTTTTCTCTTAGGAACATCACACTTTGGAAGGTGACATGCTCCAGCAGGCAGCTTGGGCCCCTTTTTTTTTCACAGTTGGCTTGTGCATAGCGAGTAGGGCAAGACCTACAACCTATAAAAAATAGGGATCCAAATCTCCTGCAACCTCAGAAATGTCAGTGGCTAATTTCATTGTAGGCATTGTCACAATGAGCTCCTCATGGCACAGCTTGAAGAACACCTTGCACTTATAACCTACCCTTGGCAGGTTAATTACAGGTTAATTGGGCATCCAGAATGCTAAATCTAAGGCACACATTGAGTCTCTGGCTTTTGCATTTGCAAACACTGTGCCTAAGCAAGACTGAAACAGATGCTGCTCACTAGGGAAGTAAAGAATGAAACAGAAATCCACCCCAAATCAACAGGGAGCCAGTTTTGGCTTCTAAAGCTGAAGTGCTCGGCCATGTAATGGTATTAGGTACACTAGATATGATTAAAGTATGTTCAGCAACTATAGTTGTCTTTCTGTTTAACCGCGCTCTGAATATGATGACTTTTTGTCTGGACCAGTTATCACAATTATTAAATCACTGTAAGCAGACAAAAATATGGCATATAGGTCCTCGCACCATATTTATTGGCTAGACATTTCTGAGCACATTTAATAACCAGGCAGCCTTAGTGGGTATTAATTTTCAAGGAAAGGCGCCTTTACCTTCTCCTTGTCGGTGAGGGCTGTAGCAGACGAGCACTGCTGGGTAAGTGACCTTGAGTTGAAAGAAGCCCCAGTTTCCACAAATGGAATTAATTACGGCAGATGAGTTAGGGCCAGTTCCATGAGTGGTGTGTGTCAGCAGGATGCCTCGGAGATCAAAGGAGCTGTGCCAGTTCCTCTCCCTGGAAAGCTACAAAGCTGCTGCCCAAGAGGGAAGGGAAGCAGTGGGCAGAGGGGAAGAGCCATTTCATGCCAAGACATGCTCCACATGCCATCTTTACTGAATCCAGCACTTACTCTTCCATTCCAATTAAAAAAACCAACAGATGATTCATCTCTAGCCAGGCTATTTCCTATCTGTTTTCACATTTGGGCTAAGGAATTTTCTCAAATGCTTTGAGGATTTGTTTTTTCCATTCCCCCAACAAACGTGACAAGCTATTGGATGTGCCTATCCAGCCTAAGAAACTGGGAGAACTGTTTTAAGGATTAGCAAAGAGATGTTAGTAGCACGGAGTGATCAGCAGCTCCTTCTGACAGCCTGCTGGCTCCAACGGCGGAGTCAAACAGTCCATTTGTTCCAGGGACATTGCTGAGCGTGTAGTTATCACTGCTAATTGTTGCTTTTAACCCCAATAACATTTGGAGTATGTTCACAGAAGCCTGAAAATAGCGTCTTTTCCTCTTCTTGCTTTGGCCTTCTCTGTGTTTTTCCTCCCCTCCCTTTAAAAACAATAATGAAAATAATTGAAACGATTCACTTTAGCATTTATTCCTTATTGTCATCGACCTCATCATCACTGCTGTGGGAACAGCGACGTTATTGTGCTCCCTCTGCCGGCTGGCTGCCCGCCAGAGGGAAACAAAACTGGGAAGAATATTCATATCCACTGCTAATATAATTGTAGAAATTTGGTGATGGAGCTGTGGATACAAAATTGGGCCTTGTTGAATCTAGAGTTCTTCTTCTGTCACATTATAAAACTTATGGTAACACTCATAAGGTAGATGTAGGGTTGGAGCCACTTTGGTAAGCGGAATTTTGGGGGAATCCTGTAAGATGGTTTAGTGATTGTGTCTAGAGATCATTAGGGAGCACTCTGCCCTCAGAAAGACAGACAGACTTATTTAGCCCTTAATTTGGCCCTTTAAAGGAAAGAGATGCCTTCCCTCCCTTCCTGCCCATGATGCTCTCCCAGGAGGCAGGTACCAACCCAGCCCTACTGCTCTCCCCACCTGTGAAACCTAAACCCACCTTGGTAGCTCCTGGGATTGCTTCTTCCCTTCTTTCACATCAGTTTTGTATTTTCTTTAAGGTCAAGAAACCAAAAATATTTCCTGGTGGATTGAATTTTGGATCTCTTCTTCTCAGCTCCATGCAAGCACTTTTCCAGGGCACCATAGGGTGTACCAAGCAAAACGACAGTGTTAGCCCAGCACTACCCTTATAAATTCATATATGCCATGAGAATTAATATCTTGTTGGAAGCTCTCAGGCCTCCTCTTTCTTTAACAAAGGCCAAAGCTACATAATGGAGATTCCGAACCCTCCCTGGTCCTAAGATGCAAGCAGAAATTATACTGATGACTCACTAATGTGTTGTGTTTTATTACAGCTTAATATGTTGGAATTGAAAAGTTCAAGCCATACATAGTATTGAAGTAATGTAATTACATAATTATATATTATATTATATAATACGATTACCTTGAAATAATGTGATTATATAATATTTATCTATTTCGCTTTTCAGAAGTATGCTTTGAAACAAATAAATCACGGAGAGTGCATTAAATGTAGTAATGATGTAGTGTCTCTCTCTTTTTTTTTTTTTAAATTTCCTTTTCTTCCAGGCAACCAGTAACAAAAAACACGTTTCGGCAGTACAGGGTACTTGGGAAAGGTGGCTTTGGGGAGGTGAGTAATTCTGAAAGTTTCTGTTAAGGGTGTTTCTTACTTCTCAGGCACTGCATGTTAGAGGAGCCTGATGCAGCCGAGGCTGATTTTCATTAATTGCCAACAGTTTTACTTAACCTCTCATGACACTGTAATCTCAAAAGAACACTTCTGAGAATTATTTTGTATTCGACTGTTACATTCACAGTGGAATTGGGGTCACACCCTTATTTGTGCTTTACTGATGGCTGGAGATCGCTGCCCGGGCAGCAGAATCAGAAGGGGAGGACGGGCTTCAGCTGAGCAGATTACAATCAGTGCAGACAAAAGGAGGTGGGATAGGAAGCAGGCAAAGGAAAGTGAAATAATTAAACCAATATTACCCAGCAGGTTTGGAAACAGTAGTTGGTCCCCCAGCTGCCCCCGCCTATGCTTTTATTTTGCTCTGCTGCCGGCTCTAACCTTAAAAGGACTAAATCAGATTGGGTTGTGGGGAGTAAAGTGCAGCCCAGCTGTAGCCTTTGCTGTGACTTACCCAGCAATTGTTCTCTTTAATTTGCAGGTCTGTGCTTGCCAAGTCCGAGCGACGGGGAAGATGTACGCCTGCAAGAGATTAGAGAAGAAGAGGATAAAAAAGAGGAAAGGCGAATCCATGGCACTAAATGAAAAGCAGATTTTAGAAAAAGTCAATAGTCAGTTTGTAGTAAGTATTGAACTCCTGAGCGCTTGGCTCCCTGCTCACTTGCTGAGCGCCGTCTCTTGTTGAATCTGATGTCTCCCCCAACTCCAGCTCCAGGAGAGGTGCCAGAAGCTGACTCCCTTCCCATTGCTCCTCAGTCCTGCTCCCTGCACCATGCCTGAGTCTCCTTGTAGTCTCTGCTCTGTGACAAATGCACCAGACAAGGTGCCTGTTTCTACCATGGGAACGTGATGCATTTTGCAGCCTTGACTTGCATCAGGGCTGCATCAGCCTGGGCTATTTTTACCCTGTGTGATTACCTGAAATCCCAGCATCTGGGAGAGAGGAGCTTGGAGAAGACTGAAGGAGATTCAGCCCAAATAGATGAGAAGAGACTAGCTAGTGGGAGCATCCAGCCAGTGACGTGGAGCTGCTCTGCCTGACGTAGGGCTTTCCTGAGTCGTGCCAGCTCTTGTGTCTCCTTAAAACCTTGCCTTAGATTCCGGGGGGGTGGAAAAAAAGAAAAGGTGTTGTTATCTCAGCATCTGTCATGTTCTTTATACTTATATTAGGAAACACTGTGAATAGGACAGATGCTAGGTATTTACTTCCCTCTGCCAGAAGCAAAGACAATGGCACATACTTAAAAGTGATGGGTGACTTTTGGCTTCTCTGCTCCTGGGACACCCACCAGAGCCTCGTAGGGGTGATGCTGGCCTTCGTGCATCACTAATGGTCCATTTGACCTCCGAAAGACTGGGCTTTCCTGGGAACCTACTGAGATTATGGGGTTTTGACAGATAGACAGCAAAACAGTGCAGCAGGAGGTGTAGATTCACTTGATTATTAAGATTTTTCTCATGTGGAAAAGCATGCCTGGAAATAGTATGTTTGTCCAGCCTGTGAAACTATCTGAGCATTAACCTCGAGCATTTTTAATGATGAATAGGCTAGATTCAACAAATAAACCTCTAAAATCCTAACATCTGATTTTTCTGTACTTTTAAAATGTATGTTTGCTATGGTAATAAGGCTCGTATCAAATTCAGGCAATATTTTTTTTTCCCTTTTCTAGAGAAAATCTTCTATAAAAACTTAGTGCTTTTTTATTAGCAGCTGACTGAATTGTCACAACTATGATACAAATCTCTTTTCCTAGGTCAATTTAGCCTATGCCTATGAAACAAAGGATGCACTGTGTTTAGTTCTGACCATAATGAATGGAGGTGACCTGAAGTTTCATATCTACAACATGGGAAACCCAGGCTTTGAGGAGGAAAGAGCTTTGTTTTATGCAGCAGAGATTCTTTGTGGCTTGGAAGACCTACATAGAGAAAATACTGTGTACAGGTAAGAACTCTCTGGAGTCTTAAGGCATCTTTGTTGGGTAGAAAAGAATTTGCCTGCATCCTCCTACTCAATAGGGTGCCGTACAGCTTAGACGTCTCTGTGCTTCAGCTGAAACATTGCAGAGCCCTGTACAAATACAGTATGACTCAGTAATCATGGAAGGAAGCAGTTCCTGCGCTAAATACATCCTGTCTAAATTATACAGAACTAGCACAAAGCTCCCCAAACCCTACCTCGACGTGTACTGGGTGGCATAGAAAATGATAGAAGTTCCTTTAAAGGGATTTCATTAAGGAATGTAGTTTCTAGTTGGTATGAAATGGAGATGATTCTATTCATGCCTCTGTTTTAATTACTTAGATTATCAGGGGATGCAGCACGTCAGACGTGGAGAAACAGTCTCTCCTATCCCAGAAGGAGCGCAATTAGTGCAAGAGGGTGTTTGAGACACAGACATTTACACTGTAGGACGGGAACTAGTTTGATTAGCTGGATGGGATGGCGATGGTGGCCGCAGCCTGCCAGCCATGGCACATTCACCGCGTGGAACGGAGGCGTCCTGCTGGCAACATCCCACTGGCCGTGGGTGCAGCCAGCGGGCAGGGTGTGGGGACAGCCAGCCAGCTTCAAGAAGGACAAATTTCAGCTTCTCAGCTTCCAGTCTGGCTTGCAGCTCCATGCAAGCACTTTTCCAGGGCACCATAGGGGTTTACTTGCAGGGTAAGCAGGGTGATTGCAGACAGAGTTCTTGTGACTCCATGAGGTTTTGGGTGTTTTTTTCTTAACCAACAACCAGTGTAGTTGTAAAAAACGTTTAATGTTTATCTTCATCATCCCAGCTTGTGAAATCATTATTGCTGGCATTCAGAGCAGAAGAGGTCCTGTAACTTGATGGAAGAAATTCCAAGGGCAATGATTAATAGACAATAATATGTTATTTTAAGAAACTATGCCACACTTTAAATCATTAGATATGCTTATGTATTATAATCATTATGCATATGCTTGTATACATATTATATAGAAATTATGATGCTGTTGTTTCTTGGAGGAAATCTCTAGGAAACTGCCACTTGGTTGCCCCACTGTGACTCAGATCTTGCTGGCTGGCCCAAGGCGGGCAGGCTGCAGATAACACACTGCTTTAGTTGGTGTTGGCCCAAGAAGTAGATTTTTTTTCTCCAAGGAACAAAATGGAATTAAGTGTTTAATGCCAATTGAAAAATCAAATGAGGAGTGACGTGTCTGGCTTCCCTTTTTAAAAACCATACTACCGCATTCAGAAAAGTTTTAGGAGGTATTACGTTGTTTCTTTAAAAAGTACTAGATTCCAAGCAGACTTTATTGATGCAAATGACTGGTACATTCATAACATGGCTGCTGAAATGCCATACAAATTAGATCTGGCCAGCTAAACCAGTTTGTGGCTCGGAGAGAAATGCCATCCTACTTCCTTAACTAATTGTTTTCATGGTACTTTTAAAAGAGCTGCTAGTTTACACCTCAGATGGCAGATTCATTTTGGTGATGAATGATATTATATCCTTCTAGGTGACATTTTCTAGCAGTATTTTAGGAGCATCTGCAGAGACCCCTAATTTGTAACACTGCAGCGTGTTTTGGGACCCATGAGAAGTGCTATATGGGTCAATAAAATATAGCAGCTAAATGCTACCGCTTTCTCAAGGTGAATAATTCATCACAAAACACTTATTCCTCAGACTTAATTTCATTTTCTATGGACAAAATGCTTCTGAGTAAAACACAGCATTGGAAAATACATCGCCATCTGATGGGCTGGTGACGCACGCTGTGGATGTGACCCGGGAGAACAACCAGGCTAAGAGACAGATTTATCTAATTCAGAATTCCCTTGCTAAACATGGCGCTTGTGTTCCATTTCTCAACTGCACTGTGTTAGTAAAGGTCAATGGGTAGATTGCTCATGGAAAGCAAACATAAAAAGCTCCTGGTTCTCCTAGAATTATATATATATATATATATAAAAGATATACATACAATTAAATTTTTTTTCATATCTTATATATATTATTTTTATATATACTATAGCCATGCCCAGAAACTCCAGTCAGCATCAAGATCACATTGTCTTAGGGATTACACGAACATACAGTAAAGCCTTGTCCACCGTGATTAATTGGGTTGTTTATGCTGTGCTGTACAGCCAAACAATGTACCATCGCCTTTCCAGCGTAGGCATAGCGCCAGCAGTTTGTGTCTCAGTAGATTTAGGCAAGGCTGGTTTACATATGGGCAGCTGTAGCATCGGGAAATATCATTACATGTAACTTTGTCCACCAGGGACTCTTATTTCTCCTAGACGTTTCAGTACAAAAGTCGTGCTCCTCCTTGGCACTTGGAGGTGTTGGCCCTGCAGAGGAAGCCAGCCTTGATCCCGAAGAACCAGAAATCTGAAAACAGAAATGACAATCGATGTCTGTGGCAAAGGAAAGACTGCTCCGATTGCCCCCTAAATCGCAGAGAACTCTGATGATTCTCTCATTTTCTCATTCAAAGCCAGCTTTTCCCAACTTGCATGCAGGGTTCTTGTCATTTGGCCACAGGTACAGCTTTAAGTGGGACTAATAACTGCTGGCGCAGAAAATGAACTAACTAATGAAATCTGAGTTCTTCAAGGAAACGGTTCTTAAGGGATTCGGAATACGTTTTTAAAAATAAATAGGAAATGCCCTTGACCATGTTGCTCCAGCATTGGAAGCCTTCTACTGAAGGGCAAGGAAAGCCCACAATGATACGTTAAACAAAATCACAGCTTCTCCTCTGCCTTCAGCTGCCATTTATATATTTCAGTATTGTTTATTTGAAAAGTAGGCTTGGTACCAATGGGCACCTGGTGAAGTTTACCTTGGGAGGTCAAAAGGGTCTGAAGCAAGCAAGAGGAGGAGATTGTTCACAGCTCTCTGTGTTCCTGTTTGAAATAATAAATAAAAATGAGACAAGTTTTGAAATTTTAATCTTGGCGCTGTCAAAACTAAAAAATATCCCTCTCTACTCACAGGAAAATTCACAGCACTGAAGCAGTAGAGCCTGAAACGCTGGGCGGGCTCCTGCACAGGCTCTGTGCAACGCACTGATCTCCTGGTGCGAGGGTTTCTCTTGTCCACTCCCCTCTCTCTGCTCTTTGAAAAGAAACGCCTCTTGCTGGGAAGCTAACAGAATCAAGCTGGTTCACAAATGCAAGGAGACCTTAAAAAAAGATGAGGCCAAGCACTTCTTGGGTTTGCACCAGGCTAAATGTCATGTTTCAGTAGGAGTCGATGAGATAAAAGTCAGGGTATGAAGTTGTGAGCTGCAGCAATGTGTTTTTCCCTGCCTCACCCAGCCATACTTTGGGGTCCTGAGCTGCCACAGGATGCTTCTATCACACAGACCTTCTGGGATGCTCCCTGCCTGATGTGTCCCCATCATCCCTGGGACCTCCTGGTCCCATCCTGTGAAGGCTGGCTCCATTCCTGCTCTACAGGCTATGCCTCGTCCCTGCTCAGCAGGACAGGGAGGACCAACAGCAGCCCAATCACATCCATGAACAGCAGCAAAGGTGTGCTCAGCTCCATGGGTTTGGAAAACAGCCTTGGTCAAGCGAGGAGACCTGGACCTGAGCATGGCTGGCCTGGGTAGCATCAAGAAGTCACAGCTGGTGGAGAAGGTTTTGCACAGATGAAGCTGTCAGAAGAATGATCTGCCAAGGCTCTGCTAAATACATGAAAACTGAGATTATTATTTTTTTTCAGAAGTTTATAACTTGGCCAGATTTGGGAATACTTTTTTTTCACAAGAGCGGTAAAAGGCACATCTTTGACATCAGCGTGACCACCTTGCCAATTTTCAAGGCGCTGCTCCAAACCACATCGGCACTAGAGTTTCACAAATGTTTGTTAAGAAAAATCTTAGTCTGGGCACAGCATTCCCCCCTCTGCCCTTCATTTTCCAAACTTGCTGAAATTATTACATGTGTGCACAAGTGCATGTACACACATTCACATATTTGGTCTGAGTCAGATGCCAGGCACAGAAAATTCGAGGCCAACAGATTGCTATTGCATATGCAAAGAAAATATTTTGAAATTTAAAATATTTTTCTTTTTAACAAAAGATTTTATGACAGAAAATGTTACAGAGATTGAACAACTCACAGGACTACGGAGCCTGGTTTACAGGGTTTACTGGGCTAGATGGATGAGTCCATTATTGAGTGGATTAGGAACTAAAAGCTTAGCTTAGTGAAAAAATGTAACTCCAGTTTAGAAAAAGGCATATGGTTTCAGTCTATCTGAGAAGTGAGTTCTAGAATGTTGTATTGGTTTCATGAGTTCCTTGCTGTTCGAGTTGACATTCGATTGGTTTATTACTGGTAATAAATGAACTCACACACTGTCGTACGGTTATGTTATCAAAACCAGCTTCATACAAAAAGCTGCTGTCTTTCCTTTTCAGAGATCTGAAGCCAGAAAATATCCTGCTGGATGATTATGGTAAGTCTCAGAGGTTTATGGAGATGCTTTCACAGTAAAGTAGATTAAGTTAGTTTTAGGATATATATCGCACAAAGACAAATAATGCTCTGAAGTGACTAAGAGGCTCAGCTCGTACTAATTCCTCCCGTCTTGGGGTGGGTGAAGCGCTGGAGCTCACCGCACGGGTGGAATGAAGTAGCCGTGCTGCTCAGCAGGGGCCGTTCTCCAGAGCACGGCTGTGCTGGGGGTGTCTGCCTTTTTCCAATTGTTTTCCTGTCCTTATTGTTGTGAGACTGACATGACACAAAGGAAGTTGTGATTTCTAAATCTGCATGTCCCGCTCTGTTTTAAGAAGTACTTTCATCCTTTGCTAAGACAATTCTTCTTTAATGCAAACCCAGGTACCCGTTTGCTGCTGAAGGCAGAGTTAATCAAATCTCATGCTGACTTACAGACCAGCTGTAGCCCCTTCAGCCATCAGAGAGTTACAGAATTGTGTCAGCGCATCCATCCCCTGCCATCAGTTCAGCTGCTTCCCTGCAGCATGTTTCTCCTTGCCTTTCTTTAGTTGGTTTTAAAATATCTAACACAATCCACCCTAGTCTGTAGCCTCACTGTTAAAATGAATTTCACTGCATTGTCATGCCTATAATAATTTTTCTTTTCCTTATCAATGAAACTGCCCCAATTCAGCCGTTCAAAATGCTCTTTTCTTAAAATGTCTGAACAGCAAATTGCAAGAGCATTGTAGCAATGACAAGGGTTGTGGATTTGTGCTAATTTGGGTCATGTTGTTATATCTGCTTTGTGTTTTGTTCCTTTTTTCTTTCCAGGCCATATCAGAATATCTGATTTGGGTCTAGCTGTTAAAATCCCCGAGGGTGAATCAATCCGTGGAAGAGTAGGAACAGTAGGGTATATGGGTAAGTCTTCAGTAGCTTATCTATTTGATAATTTGCTGAAATTACTTGACTTTTTGAGATCTTTCTGCCATGTAAGCTTTATAAAAAGACTAGAAAGAAATTCACATTCAGTTGGGTGTAGTTCCCTGCAGCAACCCACCATGGGGTCATGCTCATGGAAATCAGAAGTGGGTGAAAGGATGGACCACAGCAGCTCTTCATGAGGCTGGTCTATAACCTTCTATCAGCAAAGAAAATTGAGACAACAACTGGGATAGTAGTGATTTTAACACAGATTTCTTGTAGGGGGCTTATGTGCATAAAAGACAGACTTTTTTTCTAGTTGCTACTTTGCGTAATAGTTAAAATGTCTTTGTATGTTTATGATAAAATGGGTAAATCCACACCTATGGTCATCTTGACCACAGTAATCTGGAGTCTTCCCCCATGTGCAGGGGAGGCTGCACAAAAGAACAGTAGAGGTTTGTACATTGGTAAAAAGCACACTCCCTCATTTAACTAGATCTGTCTTCTGAACTCAGTGTAATTATTTTCATGCATTCTCTGTGTGGGCATATTTCTTGGAATAAATATTGCTTATGCATATTTGACTGAATAGAAACTAGATTATTTCAGCCACTGTTACACCATATGGAGACTTTAATGAAAGCAAGCAAATCAGTTGTCATTTCTAATTCTTTTTTCATCTCAGTGTAAATTTGGGTGCACACTAAGATCGTGTGCTTGTGAGCACGTGTGTATGTGTTTGTACCCGTGTATGGAAGTGAGGACGCCTGCAAGACAGTGACTATATGCCCAAAGCATACAGCACACATTTTGTGTTGCAAAACAAAATAAATGGATTTGTTTTTCAAAGGGGAAAAAAAAAAGTTATAAATTGAGCAAAGAGGCAGAATTTGCTTTTGAAGAAATATTTACAGCATGTGGTTTTGTATGTCGTTTCTCCCCTAAATGGAAAAATCTGGAAGGACTCTCAAGATTAGGCCTCTGCTTAATACTGAGCTTCAGCTTCTTATTCTTTTTTAAATTGGTCTGGCTTGGTGGAGAAGTCAGAAGACAGCATGCACATGATATGTAGCATGTAGAGAAAAAAACAGGGTGTGTAGCATGCTGCATTTTCTCTAGTGCCATCAGCAGAAGTCAGGAGGTATTATGTTTCACCCACCATACTCTATGCATGTGTATTCAGTCACCAAAATGAAACTTCTAGAAATTTACATTCTTTGCCTATGTAAATATCATGCATTTCCACAAGACAATTTTTTCTCCCCCACAGCTCCAGAAGTGTTGAACAACCAGAGATACACACTCAGCCCTGACTACTGGGGGCTAGGCTGTCTCATCTATGAAATGATTGCTGGGCAATCACCATTTCGTGGAAGGAAAGAGAAGGTGAAGAGGGAAGAAGTGGACAGAAGAGTGCTGGAGACAGAAGAGGTGTACTCCCATAAGTTTTCTGAGGAGGCCAAGTCCATCTGTAAAATGGTAAGGGGTTTGAAAGCACCTTCATTAGCAAGCTGTATCTGACATGGCTTGAGCAGTAACACGGTTCCGTAAAGGGGCTGCAGACACAAGGACTAACCAAGCTCATCTGTTGATGGGATGACTGCATTCTTTATTCCTTCAAATTGTGTTTACTTGAGCTTGCTTCTCCATGAGATTCCTCACGGTCATCCTGAGTCCTCTCCAAAATTTTATGGCCCAGGGAGCGGTATCTATTCTCGGGAGACTTTGAATGTTAGTTTGCAATCAAGAATGCATTTCTGTCTTCTATAATCTTGTAGAAAAAATAAAAAGGACTTGGTGATGCAAGATTCTGATTGTCTCCTGCAAGGAACTGAAAACCCCATGCTTCCATTGTCTTTGGTGAGAGCTGGGGGTAAGCAGGACAAAGATTATGCAATGAAATTATTGTGACACTTAAATGCTGTCCCACCCCATCTCACTAACTTTGTTAGCAATTTTTTCCCCCAGGGTGCCAGGGTATCCAGCTTTTTTTAATACTGTTGAGCTGTCCTTTAAAATGTTTTCTCACTCTTTCAGCTGGGAGTCATTTTCGTAGCACAATAGCCATGGCTGACAATGGAAATCCTCAAACCCTCTGAGAAATCTCAAAGTTGTGTCTGAATTCATCAATGTCTTGTCAACATCCATCTTTAGATGGCTGAATTGTAATTTGGAAAGGGATGTGGCCTTTTTCTTGATGTTGTTTGCTAAAGAGTGAAGCCTCCTTTGGAGACAATGACATATCTGTGTATACTAGTAGAGAGATAAAGAAGGGAAAGAAAGGTCAACAAATAGGTAGTGAGAGTTTCACCAATATCTTGTGCAAGAGGCAAGCAAACAGCAGATCAACAACATTCTGGTTGGCTGGGTTCATGAAGAGACATTCAAGTCTCCTTGCAAAATAATAATGGTAGTATTGCCAAGTATCATGCCTGGAAGTCATTAACTCACAGGGCACCAACTTATTGCTGAATCCCAGAGGCAGTAATTAACTGACATCACTCTTGATAGATACTATAGGCCATTCACTGCCCTTAATCTGTGATTCAGAGCCCCCAGTGAAGTTGGTGTGGGAGAATCTAGGACAGCCACAGGCTCTTACAGACCATTTCATGTGCTCACACAGTCTGCCATCTCTTCTCTAGCAGCATCTTAGTTCCCACCAGGTGAGCAGCAATGTCTGCTGGAGTGGCAGAGAGTTTGTGTGCATTCTGTTGTTAGCATGAAATGAAAATGTCATGACGCAAAATTTAGATTCTTGTTGCGTGTTCTGTAGCTAGTTGCAGGCACGAGGCATAATAGGATGTAAGTATACTTTGAAAATAACCAAGCCCGTGAGAACTTAAAGCTGAGAAGAATTAAATGTAGCATTGATGGAATAGTGCTAGACATGACCTGTCACTCCCAGGGGAGCAGACAGTGAAAGTCATTATCCTGTAGTGGTCATTTTCATCTTCAAGCTATAGAGTCTATGGTTTCAGGGAGTCAGGGACCTCAGGAAGTCGTCTAGTTCATTCCCTTGCCTCAGGGAACCATGACCTATATGTAAATTATTCTTGACAACTTGATCATAACTGCTTCACTGTCCAATCACATGGCATGTTTATTTAGGTGGTTTGTGCAGACTCTTAATGGATTGAAAGATAACTCTGTCATGTTTGAGCATTACTGCATTAAAATTACTGTGCCTTAAGGCTGGAAGAGCCTTACTTCTGATACTGATCATGATGGCATTTGTGGTTTTCCATCCAAAAGTCATTTATTTTATCAAGTGATATTTTTAAAAATCCATGATTAAAATATATTTTCTCAAATACTTTTTGCTCTTTCTATTGAAAATCAGAACTTTTTTGCTTTGTACCAGCATCTTAATGAGGAAACAAAAAAGTGATCATTACGTACCCAGCATAGCTGCAAAACAAAGCATAAAGTTGCAGTACAAATCCAACTTGAGCCAAAGATCCAACCCAAAAGGCTTTCCTGCAGTGGACTCTTAAGGGCAGGAGTGAGGAACGGCAGGTTTTGTGCTATGTCTCCTAACCTTCTCTCCAAAGCTTACTCCATGAGCTAACAGAATCTCCATCAGGAACTCTATTGTCTTTATGCATTTATTCATATGAAAACCCTTTAGTGTCACCCCATGTCAACCTTCCCTTCCTGGACGTTTATGCCCTTTGCATTTTTGCAGGCACATATCATAGCTCCCATTAATCATCATCCATCCCATATTTCCATGTTTCATTTTGTAAGTCATTTCCCATAAATCAGCCCTTATTTTGGACTGAAACAGAGATGAATAATAAATAATTAGGAACAGGGGCAGCTGGCTTTCTGGGAAGCTCCCCAACCCATATTTCCCATATAACATAACTGCTTCATAGTGTGGTTTTTCTGTGAAAAAATCCAATCTTTCTAGGAAATGCTCCCTGTTTGTTGTTGTTCTGACTTGTGCTTCATTGATGTACGTGTGTGTTTTCCCTGACAAGTGCAGTCTCGCATCCAGAGATGTGACTTGAAGTGCATTCAAGTCAACAGTATTGGATGGGCCTGTGTTGCTGTGCTCTTCTGTCACTCTCTCAGTGTCTCCTGTTTGTCAACGTTTCCCGCAGACTGCTTTCCCTGCAGCTTCTTATTCCTGCAGCTCCCATTTGACTCTGCAAAAGAGATCACTGATTGGAGCGTGCAAAGAAGTCGGAGCCAAACTCCTGGTTCAGTGCCCAGTGGTAGGACAGGAGGCAATGGGCACAAATTAAAACATAGGGGGCTTCCTCTGAACATCAGGAAATGCTTTTCCATGGTGAGAGTAGTCAAATACTGGGAACAGGTTGCCTAGAGAGGCTATGGAGTCTCCACACTTGGAGATATCCAAAACCCAACTGGACATGACCTTGAACAACCTGCATTAGGTAACTCTGCTTTGAGCACAGGGATTGCGCTAGACAATCTCCAGAGGCACCTTCCAGCCTCCAGTCTTCTGTGATTCTGATCTCCATTCCTTTCCCAAAATCCCTCCCCAAGCAACTAAAAGATGATGGATTCCTTTTTCCCTAAAAGCAGTTTTTTCTCTTCCTCATTCACCACCAGAACCTGTCATCATACTACTCCTGCCTCCTTTTATCCCTCCCCTCTGCTTTCATCCAAGGAAACCAACATATTCACTGATGACATACATCAGTGCTGCCTGAGAATAGCTGGTCTTTCATCTGTCTTGAGAGGCACCTCAGACACATCAAGGTGCTCTTCAAATGATTATCATTGCTATTGCTAATAATAATAATACTGAATCTTCTGTAGTAAGCCTTTGCAATAAGCTTAATTGCCAGCCATGCCTGAGAGAATTTTGACTCTTCAATGGGCCAGATTTTGGGCTGTGATTTCATAAGCACAAGAAATGCAATATACAGCCATTGATGTCGTTCTGGCATCTTCAGTTCCCACACCACCGTCTTGTCTCATTTAGTAGTTGAGAAGTCACCGTAGCATTACTTTTCAATTCTCTAAAAATTGTTTAAAATAATATCTTTGCTTCTGCTTCAGGACTGAAGTTTATCTAGGTGATCCCTTAAACTATTTGATCGGCTGACTCAGTGGAAGTGGTTTTACAATTCCCCTTTCTCCTTTCATAAGCATCAATTTTTCACACTCTTATATAAAAAGTTTCCCTTGCTCCTATAATTTTAAGAGCCAAAATCTCAGGATGTGAAGTTATATATTACATGGTATGATCTGGATATGAACTGACTGATCACATGAAGATAAATAAAGCAGCGCTTTGGGGACTGTTGGCTTTTTTTAGCAATCCTCACAACAGTTGTTTCTTTTTTGTAAAGGAAGCAAAACAAAGTTGTGGAAAAAGTCTTGGACATTGCAGAGTTTGAATCCCCAGCGGGGATCAAATGAGTGACATGAAACTATCAGAGAGTTCCTTATATAAAGAAAAAGATCTTAATGTAACTTCACCGCTATTCAAGGCTCTTCTTTGAAAGTCCTGTTCTAGTCACGCTTTGCCTGTAACTCTGTAGACTAAATCCTGCCATCATTTACACACATCAAGTGTCATCTGGAGCCTTTGTTACCAGAAAATGAAGCTCTGCTGCTTTGGTATCAACTTCATGCATGGTTGGATGGCCTAAGCCATCTTCAGATCTGAAGCTCTGTGAATTCTCCACAGGTTTTGGCTGTAGAACTTCAGTTAAATTATGTCTGATTGGATCATTTGCACTGCTGTCCCAGGAGGGCTTGTCATCAGCCTGATGTAGTTGCTTTTGTTTGGTTCTCTATTCATATTAAATGCAACCTTTGAAGCGGAATTAAACAAAAGTGTAGGGATGACTCAAAACATACAGTTGTTACCAGTGTTTTCTTTCCCCGGTCAAATTCCCAAATGGGATGCATATTTCAGGCTATTATGCAGGTTTAATACTGCAGAAAGTTCCTGGGGCTGCAGGAAGCCGTACAAGACTCATTCCTTGGAGAAAGCAAGTACTTTCCCTTCTGGAAAATATTCTAGTCTGTGCTATCTCTTGGTATCCACAACTACAAAAAGTGTCTGGTTTTACCTGTTGCCATCCCTAGAGCTGGCTGCAGCTACAGCTTACCAAACTGCATTAATTTCTTACATTTTTTCTCCACTGCGACTCTCTTCAAGAGGCAGGCAGCTGTGCTCCTGCAGCAGGGCTTTGCAGGAGAATCCTCTCCTTTCTGTGGTCCTTCAGGCCCAATATATTCCCAGTGGCCTGTTCCCTTTTGTATCTTTCAGCTTGCAGTTGCCAGCCACCCACAACCAACTGCATCCATGCTCCACAGACTCACTTCTTGCATCTGAGGTTACTGAGTACTCCCTTGTTTATCACGAAGGAACCCAAGAATTCCCTAGTGGCCTTTTTCTATCCTCAACTACCCTATCCTTGGACCACATACTCCAAACAACATCTAACATTTACAGCCTGGCAAGGGTAAATTCCCAGATTAGCTCGGTCTTCCCACTTAGTCCAGAGGCAGGAGAATTATCGGCTGCACAAACAAGAAAGTAACCCCCTTTCTTCCCTTCACAGATGACTTGTAGGGCAGAAACTGCAGAGGTCTCCTTTGTCATCAACAGGCAAGTCCCAATCTACCTCTTCCTACTACGGCTTGCTCCTCAGCAGTGCTGTTTCTGAAAGCTTCAAGATCATTTTCAAAAGCATACCAGAGCCATGGGTAGTAAAAGTGCTCCTTCTGCCTTCAGATTCTTCTTGCCACCTGTCAGGAAGGTTCTCTCAACATGAGAATTCAGAAGATCAAAAGAAATTTTGTCTTTTCTGCCCAGCCACAATAGAGCAAACCAGATCTTGACTGGAAATTCCAAAGCAATCTTCACATAGGCTAAATCCGTATCGCTGTTGGGATTTAAAAACCAAACTAAAACCCCACAACAAAAAACCTTGCCTCAAGACCCTGAGAGCTCAAAGTCTCATGCAAAGATCTGAAAGCAAAGTATTCCTCTTTTCTTCTACCCAGAGAAGCGCTCTGAGAAAGATCTTTTCTTATGAGCTGGATCAATGTGGTGCTGCATCACATGAATCTATGTGCTCAGATGATGGCAAAGCATAGAGATGTTTCTTCAAGTCTTTCTCAGTCTGTGAACCAGCCAGTCATGGTGACCAGTCAGACCATGTCACCACGTAGACAGCAGCAGAGGCTCAGGAAACTATGAGGAGGAAAGGGACATTGCTAACTGGAAGCTGGAAGTGGCTGTTGTGGCCAGAACTACTAGTTTTTCCCCCATCCCTCAGTCCATACAGTCTTCTCTGGCTATTGCTGCTCCTACTGCTGAGGCAAAAAGAGCTGAGTAGATGACTCTTCTTTTATGTCCCACAAACCCTTTCACCGCCTCTTCTGGCTGCTTGGCCTCTTCTGTAGCTTGCTTAGGACTGGCTGGAGGATGGCATCTGCACACAAGGGGCACACTGATGGGCAAAGCCATTTGCTGTCTTGGGCTGGAAATGAGGCCCCTAGCAAAACTGCAGAACTGAGGAAGCTGTGGAAGTCAGATAAGAAAACCACCGATGCCCAGGGGGTAGCAGAGCATTCAGAGAAGCCTAAAGAGTTGTGACCCTGTAAACATGTGATAAGGACAAGAAAACCCAGCTCTAGCCAGACACCAGAGGAAAGATTACCAACCTCTCATTAACAACAAACAGCTCTTTCAAGGTTCCTCCTCATTGAGATGATGTGGCTGAGTCAGCAACACAACCAGAAGGTAGTGAGGCATACCCTGAGTTGGAAAGCCTACAAAGCCACATCTTCAGACAACCTTGTCTTAGTGGGGAAGCTGCCTGGTTCCTGTTCCCAGCCTCCTTCAGGGCTGCACCTGACTGTCTACCTGATTTCCTGGAACACTTCTTTTCTGCTCCAACTCTCCCAAAGCTATTTGCCTCCTGCTGTCATAAGCGAGCCTCAGCCAGGCACTGCAAGGTACAGCTCAGTTTGCTGCCTGCCCTGGCTGGGGGTACAGCTAGTAAGAACCCCAGGGACTTCACCAGGGGGACTCCCAAGGAGGTGATCCCTCCTCATGGACTCAGATGCTCAGAGAACCCAAACC
>VXBW01008314.1:949811-1005708 GCA_013400375.1 Thinocorus orbignyianus | reverse complement strand
CTGCAAAAGAGATCACTGATTGGAGCGTGCAAAGAAGTCGGAGCCAAACTCCTGGTTCAGTGCCCAGTGGTAGGACAGGAGGCAATGGGCACAAATTAAAACATAGGGGGCTTCCTCTGAACATCAGGAAATGCTTTTCCATGGTGAGAGTAGTCAAATACTGGGAACAGGTTGCCTAGAGAGGCTATGGAGTCTCCACACTTGGAGATATCCAAAACCCAACTGGACATGACCTTGAACAACCTGCATTAGGTAACTCTGCTTTGAGCACAGGGATTGCGCTAGACAATCTCCAGAGGCACCTTCCAGCCTCCAGTCTTCTGTGATTCTGATCTCCATTCCTTTCCCAAAATCCCTCCCCAAGCAACTAAAAGATGATGGATTCTTTTTTCCCTAAAAGCAGTTTTTTCTCTTCCTCATTCACCACCAGAACCTGTCATCATACTACTCCTGCCTCCTTTTATCCCTCCCCTCTGCTTTCATCCAAGGAAACCAACATATTCACTGATGACATACATCAGTGCTGCCTGAGAATAGCTGGTCTTTCATCTGTCTTGAGAGGCACCTCAGACACATCAAGGTGCTCTTCAAATGATTATCATTGCTATTGCTAATAATAATAATACTGAATCTTCTGTAGTAAGCCTTTGCAATAAGCTTAATTGCCAGCCATGCCTGAGAGAATTTTGACTCTTCAATGGGCCAGATTTTGGGCTGTGATTTCATAAGCACAAGAAATGCAATATACAGCCATTGATGTCGTTCTGGCATCTTCAGTTCCCACACCACCGTCTTGTCTCATTTAGTAGTTGAGAAGTCACCGTAGCATTACTTTTCAATTCTCTAAAAATTGTTTAAAATAATATCTTTGCTTCTGCTTCAGGACTGAAGTTTATCTAGGTGATCCCTTAAACTATTTGATCGGCTGACTCAGTGGAAGTGGTTTTACAATTCCCCTTTCTCCTTTCATAAGCATCAATTTTTCACACTCTTATATAAAAAGTTTCCCTTGCTCCTATAATTTTAAGAGCCAAAATCTCAGGATGTGAAGTTATATATTACATGGTATGATCTGGATATGAACTGACTGATCACATGAAGATAAATAAAGCAGCGCTTTGGGGACTGTTGGCTTTTTTTAGCAATCCTCACAACAGTTGTTTCTTTTTTGTAAAGGAAGCAAAACAAAGTTGTGGAAAAAGTCTTGGACATTGCAGAGTTTGAATCCCCAGCGGGGATCAAATGAGTGACATGAAACTATCAGAGAGTTCCTTATATAAAGAAAAAGATCTTAATGTAACTTCACCGCTATTCAAGGCTCTTCTTTGAAAGTCCTGTTCTAGTCACGCTTTGCCTGTAACTCTGTAGACTAAATCCTGCCATCATTTACACACATCAAGTGTCATCTGGAGCCTTTGTTACCAGAAAATGAAGCTCTGCTGCTTTGGTATCAACTTCATGCATGGTTGGATGGCCTAAGCCATCTTCAGATCTGAAGCTCTGTGAATTCTCCACAGGTTTTGGCTGTAGAACTTCAGTTAAATTATGTCTGATTGGATCATTTGCACTGCTGTCCCAGGAGGGCTTGTCATCAGCCTGATGTAGTTGCTTTTGTTTGGTTCTCTATTCATATTAAATGCAACCTTTGAAGCGGAATTAAACAAAAGTGTAGGGATGACTCAAAACATACAGTTGTTACCAGTGTTTTCTTTCCCCGGTCAAATTCCCAAATGGGATGCATATTTCAGGCTATTATGCAGGTTTAATACTGCAGAAAGTTCCTGGGGCTGCAGGAAGCCGTACAAGACTCATTCCTTGGAGAAAGCAAGTACTTTCCCTTCTGGAAAATATTCTAGTCTGTGCTATCTCTTGGTATCCACAACTACAAAAAGTGTCTGGTTTTACCTGTTGCCATCCCTAGAGCTGGCTGCAGCTACAGCTTACCAAACTGCATTAATTTCTTACATTTTTTCTCCACTGCGACTCTCTTCAAGAGGCAGGCAGCTGTGCTCCTGCAGCAGGGCTTTGCAGGAGAATCCTCTCCTTTCTGTGGTCCTTCAGGCCCAATATATTCCCAGTGGCCTGTTCCCTTTTGTATCTTTCAGCTTGCAGTTGCCAGCCACCCACAACCAACTGCATCCATGCTCCACAGACTCACTTCTTGCATCTGAGGTTACTGAGTACTCCCTTGTTTATCACGAAGGAACCCAAGAATTCCCTAGTGGCCTTTTTCTATCCTCAACTACCCTATCCTTGGACCACATACTCCAAACAACATCTAACATTTACAGCCTGGCAAGGGTAAATTCCCAGATTAGCTCGGTCTTCCCACTTAGTCCAGAGGCAGGAGAATTATCGGCTGCACAAACAAGAAAGTAACCCCCTTTCTTCCCTTCACAGATGACTTGTAGGGCAGAAACTGCAGAGGTCTCCTTTGTCATCAACAGGCAAGTCCCAATCTACCTCTTCCTACTACGGCTTGCTCCTCAGCAGTGCTGTTTCTGAAAGCTTCAAGATCATTTTCAAAAGCATACCAGAGCCATGGGTAGTAAAAGTGCTCCTTCTGCCTTCAGATTCTTCTTGCCACCTGTCAGGAAGGTTCTCTCAACATGAGAATTCAGAAGATCAAAAGAAATTTTGTCTTTTCTGCCCAGCCACAATAGAGCAAACCAGATCTTGACTGGAAATTCCAAAGCAATCTTCACATAGGCTAAATCCGTATCGCTGTTGGGATTTAAAAACCAAACTAAAACCCCACAACAAAAAACCTTGCCTCAAGACCCTGAGAGCTCAAAGTCTCATGCAAAGATCTGAAAGCAAAGTATTCCTCTTTTCTTCTACCCAGAGAAGCGCTCTGAGAAAGATCTTTTCTTATGAGCTGGATCAATGTGGTGCTGCATCACATGAATCTATGTGCTCAGATGATGGCAAAGCATAGAGATGTTTCTTCAAGTCTTTCTCAGTCTGTGAACCAGCCAGTCATGGTGACCAGTCAGACCATGTCACCACGTAGACAGCAGCAGAGGCTCAGGAAACTATGAGGAGGAAAGGGACATTGCTAACTGGAAGCTGGAAGTGGCTGTTGTGGCCAGAACTACTAGTTTTTCCCCCATCCCTCAGTCCATACAGTCTTCTCTGGCTATTGCTGCTCCTACTGCTGAGGCAAAAAGAGCTGAGTAGATGACTCTTCTTTTATGTCCCACAAACCCTTTCACCGCCTCTTCTGGCTGCTTGGCCTCTTCTGTAGCTTGCTTAGGACTGGCTGGAGGATGGCATCTGCACACAAGGGGCACACTGATGGGCAAAGCCATTTGCTGTCTTGGGCTGGAAATGAGGCCCCTAGCAAAACTGCAGAACTGAGGAAGCTGTGGAAGTCAGATAAGAAAACCACCGATGCCCAGGGGGTAGCAGAGCATTCAGAGAAGCCTAAAGAGTTGTGACCCTGTAAACATGTGATAAGGACAAGAAAACCCAGCTCTAGCCAGACACCAGAGGAAAGATTACCAACCTCTCATTAACAACAAACAGCTCTTTCAAGGTTCCTCCTCATTGAGATGATGTGGCTGAGTCAGCAACACAACCAGAAGGTAGTGAGGCATACCCTGAGTTGGAAAGCCTACAAAGCCACATCTTCAGACAACCTTGTCTTAGTGGGGAAGCTGCCTGGTTCCTGTTCTCAGCCTCCTTCAGGGCTGCACCTGACTGTCTACCTGATTTCCTGGAACACTTCTTTTCTGCTCCAGCTCTCCCAAAGCTATTTGCCTCCTGCTGTCATAAGCGAGCCTCAGCCAGGCACTGCAAGGTACAGCTCAGTTTGCTGCCTGCCCTGGCTGGGGGTACAGCTAGTAAGAACCCCAGGGACTTCACCAGGGGGACTCCCAAGGAGGTGATCCCTCCTCATGGACTCAGATGCTCAGAGAACCCAAACCACCCCACTGTCCTGCATGGACACCGAGCCCCTCTACAGTCTCAGAGAGAGACCCACCTGGGGAGGCAGGCGAAGGGACATCGCTGCTTTTCAGCCCCAGCTTTGGAGCAGCAAAGTTGCAGAGAAGGTTGAGGGGTGAAGTTTTCCCTCCCCCGTGCACCCAGGCACCGGTCCTCTCCTGCCCCGGGGAAGAGTCACCAACACAGNATGCAGGCTGGGTCAGCTCTTTCCTTCGGCAGCTGGTTGGAAATCAGGGTACTGAAAGTGCTGAGCGGTGGTGTGTTGCCTGGCTGTGTGCCTGGCTCCAGGAGGCATATCCTTCCTGTGGAAAAGGGCCGGTGTTCAGATTTCCTCTGTGATGTTGTAGCGTGAATATGTAGGCGTTTTTTTCCCCCCCAAAGTGGAGACTCCAGCAAAGCTAGCCTTGGCTGTTTTCAATGCAGGGTTAGTGTTGTGTTATACTAAGGCCCACATGATGAATCTTTTTAATAGGCACTTGGAATCTCTGGGCAAATTATAGTGAATTTAGAGGTATATTTTCCCTCCTGTATGTGTGAGAGCATCATGCAGGCTTCCTCAAAGATGAATGTAAGGAAAAAAGGAAACAAATTTGTGAACCTTCACTTTTCAGCAGATTGCCTGAAGTTGATGGTACATTTAGAAACTTTACTGTCTTAAGTGATGGTCTTTTCGCAGCAGTGATTTACTTTCTGTGCTATGTGTCTCTTCAACTGTTTAGACATGATGTCTTAAGGCATTGATTTATCCTACTTGATTCTATGCATATGATTTTTAAAAAGAGAAATTTTGGGGAAGATTTGGCTAAATGTTCTGTCTCCTCATCCACTGACTACTCTGTGCCAGAATTGTTCTTCCATTGACCTGTTGTCTTGCAGATCAATTAGTCCATCTGTGCAAGGTGTTCCAGGACCTACTACCCCTGTGTTTGTGTTCATGGACCTATTTATCTAATGGACCGAGGATGCTGAGTTCAGTTAGTGTCTAGTGCTCCATTAGAGGTACCCAGGAAACAGGCAGGACTTGCTGTAGCAGGTAGAGATGGTGCATTGCCCTTCTCTGAAAACAAACAAGGCTTGAGCTAAGGATGGTTACAGATATTGGCTTCACGGACAAAAGTCCCCCTGGGTTCAGCAGAAGCTCACGAGCACAAAGGACAGGTTCGATGTGTGATGTGATGTACTGGAATATACTGTGATGGGTGGGGAGAAGTAGAATTCGATAGTGAAGTCACCCAGCCTAAGCAACGTGGGAAAATTATTCCTACAACAATAACAAGGAAAAAAAGAAAAAAGAAGAATGGAGAAAAAGCGCATGGGACTTATGAATATGCATATCTTGTTAGGGTATACCAGGCCTCTTCTTGAAAGTATTCATTGAAAGTAAACAGAAGCAACAGTCTCTATTTTGACCGTAAACACTTTACAGCAGGTAATGTTCAAAGGGTTTCACCAGCATGTAGAGCAGCACACTCCTAATCCATTTACCTTCGGCCGTTAAGCAACAGCAATTACAATTCCCCTCTGTATTTCCCTCTGGGCACATTCAAAACCAGCTGGAGTTAAAAATATCTTTGTGGAGCTCTTGCTTTTCTGACACCCTTACCATTCCTCCTGGCGTGTTTCAGCTCCTCACCAAAGATGTGAAGCAGCGGCTGGGATGTCAAGGGGAAGGTGCAGCAGAAGTGAAGAGGCACCCCTTTTTCAAGAGCATGAATTTCAAGCGGTTAGAAGCAGGAATGCTGGATCCTCCCTTTGTCCCAGACGTAAGTACGATAGGAAGAACCCCCAGTGGCCTCTTCCAAGAGATCTGCTTCTAAAATAACTTCTTTCTCTTAGCGCTGTCATCGCTGCCTGCATGGATAGCCGCTCTGGGAAGATGTGATAAGCAGTAGGGCTGGAGTGGGGTGACTGGAAGGAAGAGGAGAGTTGCTCTGTAGACAAGAGGAAACAGCCTCATGTTGCATCAGGGGAGGTTTAGGATTAATTTTTAGGGAAAAATTTCATCACAGAAAGGGTTATCAAACATTGGAACAGACTGCCCAGGAAAATGGTTGAATCACCATCCCTGGAGGTATTTAAAAGACAGGTAAACATGTTGCTGAGGGACATGGTTTAGTGGTGGTTTTGTCAGTTAAGGTCCCTTCCAACCTAGACAATTCTATGGCTCTGTGATTCTATGTGCGTGTAGGATTGGTGGGCCTCCGTGTAGGGTGGTAACCTGGGCCTTGATTGTTTTCCACTCACCTTACCACAGTCTTGTGTGATGCTGGAGGCACCACTTAATCTGTTCAAGCCTCAGTTCTCAAACTTTAAACTGGGAACCTTTGTGTTCCCTTGTCCGTGGCAGTAGTGTGAGAATAAGTACACTCAGGACCAGGTGGTGCTTGGAACAATCACCAGTGAAAACCACATGTATAGACATACATGCTGAGGTGAAACCAGCAAGAAAGTCCAAAGCTCTATGGAACTGATGAATGGACTGGATCGTCATGAGAACAGTAATTTATTACAGAGATTCTGAACCTGGTTGAGATATCAAGTGTCACCTCAAGCAGAGGAGGTGACTTGGACCTGAGAGAGCATTTTGGACTCATTAGTGTTCACGGGGTGCAGAACCCAGCCCTGAATCCTTCCTTAGGTTTACACACCAGCCTTGCACACACTGAAAGTCTTTGTTGCATTGGCAAGAACAAAACTTTTTCCACCCTATTGTGGTGTTGGTCTCTGCCCCAGCACACAGAGTTATCTGATTATTTTCCTCCTGCAGGGCTCTCTCTCTGGCTAGGCCTCCTATCCTTAAAGTTCCCATATGGCTCTAAGTAAACACTGCCATTTTAACATATTAAGGAAAGTAACATCTTGGCAGCTCTCATTCATATTGCTGCAAACTCAACCAAACCAAAGTGGTCTGAACGCTACAAAAGTTTACTTTAGCTGCTCTGGTTTTGCTTTACATTTTACTATGCAGCCTAGTTATTCCTGCCAATTAGCCCATGGTGTTACGACCTGCTTTAGTGGGAAGAAATAGGAGACAAGCTACTATTTCTTTCTGATGTAGAAAATTAGAAAATTCTGGGCTCAAATTTGGGATCCGCGAGAGTGTATTAAAAGCTTAACTGTGGCATGTAAGGCCTAGAAGGCACCTCTTATAGACATATTTGCTAAAGCAAATTTTTATGGCTATTTATTGGGAACTCAAGAGCTGCCCCTAATTTAATTTATTTGGCATTTCATCCATAGATTTCCAAGTCTTTACTGAAGTCAGCTGAATCACCCTAAGCTATATAGCTAATGGCAGGGGTTGTAATCCATCCCATGTCTCTCCATCCTCTTCTAGACTACTCTGTCTCCACAAAAATGTTGTGGGTTGCAGCCGTCAGGAAAGCGGAGGGATGCAGCCTCCAGCAATTAGGACTTCTGTTAGGAATCAGCTTGACTTGTTTGGTCACACTGCTCAGACCTAGATAAAATACCGCGTGGTTGGACCCCTGTGCAGTCACGGTGCCATGTGCAGGCAGTGGGATTCGACACAAGCTTGAGTTCAGCAGGTCAGACTGGTCCCAGGAGCCACCCTCAATTACTCCTGCGCTTCAAAGGATAAGTGTAGTGTTGATGGAGCTCTCTAGGCATGGAGATGACCACACTATGACAGGTAGCCAGCAATGACTATTTCTGCTTTCTGTGGCTGGCTGCTGGGATATGAGCTAAAAGCAGTGTCACTACAGAGAATCCTGTCTCTGTCATCCCAGAAAATTAAGTAGTTTAAAAAGGCAAAGCCATTTGACTATTTGTTTGAAGAAAGGCAGCCAAGTTAAAAGAGTTAATAGAGGTGATTCTGGACAGCTTCCAGCAGCTGAGCTATTAATAAAAACAATGGAAAAATGCCAAACCTCTTCTGTTTTCTTTAGCAATTAGTGTACATTCCTTTAAACTTCTAAACTGCAAACTCCACAGCTGTCTGAGCAGAGGGACTCTTCTACCTGAGGTCCCTTCCCAGGGCTGTCTCCAGTGTGTCACTCAAACGTTCTGGTTTTCTGTTGTTCCCTCTCTTAAAGAAAAGACTTCTAAAGGATTTGGGGTTTGTTTTCTTGTTCTTTCTCTCCTTTTCCCCTCACCTCTGAACCATATGGTACATGGATGACTAAAATCTACTTTGGCTGTGCTGATGCTTTAAGGACTTCAAAGAGGGAAGCTTAACATGCTTAAAGCGAAGTCAGCCTTTGATGATAAACATGCGGGCAGAGCAAGCCTAGAGGAGCAGAATGCAGAGAGTCACTTGTTTGCATGCACTCTCACTCGACAGAATCTGTGAATGAAAGCACACGGTCAGACTCAGAAGTATTTCTTCTCTTGCTGTTTTCCTTTTTTTTTTTTTCTTTTTTTTTTTTCTTTCTGCTGAGATAGCCCAGAGCAGTGTACTGCAAGGATGTCTTAGACATCGAGCAATTCTCCACAGTGAAAGGAGTTAACCTGGACCAAACAGACGATGATTTCTATTCCAAGTTTTCCACAGGATCAGTGTCTATTCCATGGCAAAATGAGGTAAGGATGTATCATAGTAAAATTACTCCAATAAAACCCCTAACACAGGTGGTTTAAGAGGAGCTGTATATTTCCAGTAATATACAGCTACTGGGTAACTTGCCAGACTCTAATGCTTTCATAAATTACAAATGGCCTCTTTCAAGATCTATAATGTACCACAGATGTCAGGCTCAGGTGACTGTATCTGTTGGCTCTGCATATTTGTGTATATTGGCAAGGATCCTACTGCACATCCTTCTGGATTTCTATAGAGGTGTTCTGACAACTCTCAGGAACTTCTGTGGGATGGCTGGAAGTCCTGATGGGGGGCTCCTCCCTTGGTGACCCTGATCTCACCCATTGTCTTGTACCTTCAGCGGGTCCCAGCTGCAGCAGTTGACTCTGGAGCTTCAACTGCTCCAGGGTTTCCAGATCTGGTCCTTTGTTTCTGTTGGAGATCAAAACACAGCCCACAGCAGATTTCATGATCTAACTCTGGATCAAACAGCAGATCCACTTGGGCAGAGGGGTGATAGTAACTGGGATTTTTTGAGTGTGCCTGTCTTTACCCAGTGTCCTCCACAGTACTAAAGAAAAGAACAGAAAGCTTTATGGGGCAGCTTCTAAGATGATTGATGTGCAAACATGCAGAGCAGACTCAGCCTCTGTTTTCATACATCCTATTTACCTTCTGTGGCTGCTAGCAGGAACTCAACTCTCCTATGGCCACCAGCAGGAACTCAACTCTCCTAATATACAGTTCAGGCTGCTGGTCCTCATCCTGACTTTGAACAACCTAGCACTGCTGGAATATATTTAATGAGGATGTGTAATTCCTTTTTTTTTTTTCTTCTTTCTTATGGTGTTCCACTAGATGATAGAAACAGAGTGTTTCAAAGAGCTGAATGTATTTGGACCAAATGGTACTATTTCACCAGACCTAAACAAAAGCTACCCCCCAGAGCCACCCAAGAAAGGATTGCTACAGAGAATATTTAAACGACAGGTGAGACCTTTTATGACTAAGACGAGGAACCTCCCATAGATTCCCAGTGTCACAACCATGTTCTGGTGATATTTTAGTGGGCGAAAGTAATTCTTAAAGGGGGCTTTGCTGTCAGTTACATAGAAAATGCAACAATGAACAGTGACTGACTAAGAGAAAGCATGGCATATTTGGGGAATCTAATTGTCCTTGTCTTCTTTTTACAGCATCAGAACAATTCAAAGAGTTCTCCAAATTCAAAAGCCAATTTAAATCACCACATAAATTCAAATCACGTAAGTTCAAACTCCACTGGAAGCAGCTAGTTCCAACTCAGTTTGGTGAAACAACATGTTGCATCCTTCCACTATAATCTATGGAGCTTCTATGGATGAGAGAGTCTCCACCGTTGAGTGAAAAAAAAAAAAAAATCTCCCAAAAATGGAGATTTTCTATCCATTCCTTCCAGTGGAGCCTCACTTTTTAAGAAGAATTTTCCACTCAGGTCTGTTTTTGGAGGTGGCACTCAAGACTGTGTGAATCAAATTTGTCTATTTAGAACATTGCAATAGAAATTCAATGAACATGACTACTTGCACGTATTTAAATAGCATCATACTAGAACTGAATTTTGTCTTTATTATTTTTAAAGAAAAGTTTTGTAAATTTCTCTATTGTCTCAGTTTACATTTTGTACATTTGTATTTAAATGAAAGTCAGACTTTGGAGGTGTATATTTTCCAAGCAGCAGCTGTAAAGCCATGTGTTTTAAGACATTTTTTTAAAAGAAAACAAAATGTGACTCAAGACTTCCAGAGCCTCAAATGAGAAGTCATTCTTTTTAGTAATTCTAGAAAATTATTCATAAATCACTTTATCAGACTGGGTTTTATTGACATACATTTTTATGGAACAGTTTATTCTTAATTATTTCACATCTGTATATTTGGTTTACAGCAACACTGCATACATTTCTCCTCTTCATTAGTTTGTAATGTCTCGCATTAAATGCTAAAAGACAAGATTTTGATGCATTTGAGAATGCTACTTGCTATGCCCAAGGTTTGTGATGTCATGGGACCAGCACAGCTGAGATTTGCACTTACCTACGTTGTTAGCTCATCAAAAACCTTTTGGTTAGAAAGGGAATCCTATTTTAAGCCCTTCTCTTTCACTAGTTTTTGTGCCATTTCTAATGACAGCAAGAACAAAACTGAGTGAGAGGTGGCCAGGAGAGCAAATGACCATTTGTTTTCCAAGGACTTGAAACCTGCACCTGCCAAAACGAGAGCAAAACTCAAAGTGTTCTCCATGCTGCAGTCAAAAGTCCAAGGCCTCTTCATAGTTGCTCATGTTAAGGAGGTAGCAAGAGAGAAATTCAGTGGTCTGGTTTGTGCTGACCGGGAGATTCATGTCAGCTTTCTAGAGCGGAGCCGTGGAGGCTCAGAGTGGGATCTGAGCAGCTTTTGAGCGGTAGCAGAACCTGTAGGTTGTGGCTGCATGTAGAGTTCTTCCACATGTCATGTTGAACACACTATGACTCATCCCCTCTAGTCAGGTGTTCAGCTTAATAGAATAAAATGTCAGTTATGAGATAATACCTCCCACTTTTGGTTCCATCATTCTTTGTCCAGGATCCTTTCATCATTGACAAAAATGTTGTTCCCACTAGTATCAACAGAGTGGGTCAGGATCAGTAGCAGTACTTCAGGCATCAGAATCATGCTCTTCTCAAACATGCCACTATCTATTGTTACTAAAAACCCAAGATCAAAAATACAGTTACTTCCCTTCAACAGGAATTAGAAAACCTTTGTCCCCCCAAGTGCAGTCAGGATCTCCATAGCCCATTGTGTTCTGTAGAACAAATTTGTTCATGCTCTTTACTGTGTTGTCTAGACTGATGATTGGACACCTTTGGGTCATCAGGAACATTGGAAGGTCAGCCTGGTGTGTCTAAAACCCTGTTAGTGAGTAGTACAGTTGTCCCAGGGTACAAGGAAGCATTGTTTCAGTGGAAGTCTTCATAGCCACAATTCACTGGACTATCACGTACATGTTCTCTCTGGCCAAGGCAGAAGGGAAAAAAGTTGCAGGTTAGTAGTGACAAAGCTCTGAGTAAGAAAGTCACAGGAATTATATATTAAAAGAGCTTGAGATTGTGAGGGAGAGAGACAGAACAGGGCCAGGATTTGCATGAAGCAGCTGACAGAGAAAAGTCAAGAAAGGGGGACTGGGCTTTGGCACCTTTATCAAGAGTAAAGTGAAGACACAAGTCCACATCATTTCAAAAGCCTCCAGTTTTCCTAATCCTTAATAGACATGCTGTGAAGCTGTGCAAGTGTGGCATAACATCACCAAGAAGTTGTTCCTCTTTTTCCTTCAGATCAGCATGGCCCAGAAATTCCTTTTCCCTGTATTGGTGGTGCTCAGGGAGAGCTTCAGCAACTCTCCTGTGTCAGGTGATGGCATTGCTGATCTTACTGAAGCTGCAAGGTTTTAGAGAGACAGTAATAGATTTGACTTTTGAGTCATTTTCTCTCTATGTATCAGCTATAAACAAAATCTGTAATGGTTTCAGCTTCCTGACAGCAGGGAAATAAAATATTGTCGAGGTGAAAGCCACTGTGCAGAGATGGGGCTATTGCCTTCAGTTCTGTTTACATCATGGCCTGACATAAAGCTAGCTAGGTCACCTGGGATCTGATCGGTCACTTGAGCATTCTCTGGATGATGACATGTGGGATTTCACCTGATTTCAAGAAACGTGGGTGAGGAGTGGAGGAACAGATCTTAGCCAGACAACTGGTGTATATCAGCGTACCTCAGACAAGACAAGACATACATCTTAGTTCTTGGAGGGCTGCAAATGTGCAACTCTGATCCATTTCTGTCACTCTAAGACATCATCTTCTAACAGTTTGGTATACCAGATGCTTTTGCACCTTCAGTTGATTTAATCCTGTGCACTGACGTAGGGAGGGGGGTGTTGGATGGGGGCTAGAGTGAAAGATTGGGCTCTTTTTTCCCCACTACTGCCATTATCTCACTTTGCAGCAACAGACAAGCTTATTTCCCCATCAGAAAAGTGTGGCTGATATTACCTACCTGCCACCATAAGGAAGAAAAAATACAGTTGGGGAAGGCTTAGCCGATTAATATTTCACTGGATAAACCTGATAAAGCTGCAACTATTGGCTCAAGGGCTTCACCTCCTACCTGTTACCAATTTGGCACACAAAGACTATATTTTCTTTCTTTATCATCCCCTACTTGGGAAATAAAATCCTGATAACCACAAACCGCTTCCTGAAAGCTGGTGAACAAACTGCAAGTAGGTTGTAGATGGCCTTATACTTCTTAGCTGCTATCAGCCTTAACTAGTGGTGGACAACTCTTTTATATGGCAACAGTGAATGACAGCAGATGTGCCTTCTCCTGCTCTCCTTTCAGCTGGGACAGTCCCTTACTCAGCACCTCTAGGGCTCTAGCAGTGGAGACACAGGGACAGGGTAAAGTCCTCAAACGATGAGAGATGCATTCAGTTCTGATATTTGGAGGATATCATGCTAGGATTAGAGATCCTGAATCTTCAAGATGGTATGGAGGAAGGATGCTTATATGCACTTCAAGCCTGGGATGAAGTCCCTCAGATCCCAGCCCCTTGGGAACAGTGCATGAGAGAGGGGAGAGACAGTAAATAAAACCAGTTGAGGGGGTTTTGTGCCACATCCCTCAAGTGTTGCTATCCTGTCTGACAAACTTTTAACAGTGTTAGGATGCTGGAGTACTCTTTCACTGTCCAAGCCCTAAAAGACTGAATCAGTATCATACATTGCTGGTGATAATGAACAGTCCTAGGAATCTTCTAGTCAGGGTTTGCCTACAGCACCAAAACCTGCAGGATTTTCTGGTTTATTACTTCTTTCTTTCTCTCTCTCTTTTTTTCCCCCCTAATTATTCAGCTCACCTCACACCCAAGACTGGGATAGGACACAGTCTTCTCACTGCCACTGCATGACCAGGTGCAATCTGAGCCCAGAACTCAGGGCCGGAGCCCTGCCAAGTAGATTCCTGCACAGCCAGGCTTTCACAAACACTTGGCATCTGGCTCCATGGAGCCAAATACAAGAAACACCGTGAGCTGTGGTTGTTCAAAAAGAAAAGAAAAAAAGACTTGTACATTATACAACCTTGGAGAGCATTTGCAGTGGGATTTTTAGTATTTTGGTTCAAAGTGAATAGTTTTTCAGGAGGTTTTGCACATAATAAAAGAGTAGAAAGGAGTAATTATTTAATAGCTTTCCAGGCTGATTAATTTTCTGTGTCTCCTTTCCAATTACAATACAAATTCTTGCCAAAAAAATGCATACATTCGGATCTGGTTGCTTGTTTTAAGTAGACACAGGAGCAAACTTAGCTCTTCTTAAGAATCAGAAACCTTTTTCAATCTGATCCTGAATTATGCAGGCTTGTTTTTTATTTTAAAATCTTTACTGAGTAGTCTGATGATCACTGATTAGTTTACAGACTTTTATGACTCAGATGTTTGCTATTCATTTTCTGCAGCGTCTCAGTGTTCACTTCAGTCTTGTATCATTTTTTCCCACTCTCTGGCTGGAGGAGAGGCTTTTTTAAGCAAAAGCACAATGAAGGAAAAAGTATCAAATAATAAACTCTTACGTGTGCATTCTTGGCCTGGATTATCAACAAAGAGATTTTTTTTGTTTTTTTACAAGAATGGCTGTGACTCAGGTGTTGTTTCTGAACAAAAACCTGCTTTTGAAGCTTGGAAAGGTGCAAAGATAATCAGACCAAACAGGTACTGGAGATTGAGCTGAGCCCTAGGGAGCTGCAGATTTCAATATCGCAGCATTTATCTGGCCCTGCTGATTAGGGATGCCTGGTAACTGGCACTCTTGAGACAATACCAGCTTTCCATAAGAACAGTTTGATACCATCTCAGTTCACAGGCATCCCCTCCCCAGAAGCTGTGGCAGGCAGTGCCATCAGCAGTAGGAAATCAGACTTGGCCAACCCAGGCGTCTGATTTGAAGACCCTGATTCTTAATGTTGTTCAGCCACACCTCAGGATCCAGCTTGAATTCTTTGCTTCGTCTGTCAAAGCCTTGCATTTCAAATTCCTGTTGCTGTCGATCTTTTTAGAGATGCCTCAGCTAAAAAGAAGAACAGACAATCAGTATGTAACACTGGCACAGCCATGGGCAGGACAAGGAAGCGAGACAAGCTGTGAGTGCTGGAAGACAGTGTGAAAACTACCATAACGTGTGAACCTCCAGCAAGTGTCAAATGGCAGTTAGCATCACTCATCACTGCACGTTCTTCCTTGGTTCATTGTATGTTGCTCACAGTTTTTTGAGTAACCTTGTAACTGCACACACAAGCTCATATTAAGCACAGGGTCTGGCCTGTGGCTCAAAGACAGCATCATTTCTAGGAGAGTCAGGTGGAACAGTTTGACGAGGCGAGAAGGTACCCACAGCTCTCTGTTGCCCTGTGTCTGAACCTCGGTCAGGACTGCCCTACGTAGGCTTTTCTGGAATAAATGCTCACCCTTCAGCTGCTTCTTCTTATGGACATCTGTGGAATGGGTGGCTGCAGGACCTGGCTTCATGGTGGACAAGGTATATGGTTTTTTAACCTCTGCTCCACAGTTGTGATTTATATTATGGGTTGGTTTTTTTTCAGTTCAGCTCTGTAATACTCATTTGTTAAATATCTCAGTGCAGATGAGATCATCCATCAGACATTCCTAGGCATTTCCTACACAGTCTTTGAAAAGGCTGGCCTTCGCTTTGAAAGCACATCCTTGGATTAGTCTACTCTTTGGGATATAGACCATCTTCCTTCATCTGTGTAGCATGAAGCACAAAGTAGCCTGTGGAGCTCTAGAAGTCCAGTCTAAAATTGATAATACTGAGGTAATAGGTGCCAGCTTCATAAAAGCACCACTTTCTCTCTGGCCCTGCAACAGAGATCCGGTGATGAATGGGGTAGCGCCCAGAGACCTAAAGGTTCTCCTGCCCAAGGATGGCCCTGGCCTGTCTCAGCTGGGGGGAGGTACATCTAGCAGTGAAGTTTGGGACAATCAAGTCTATTCAGTGGCTCCATGGAAGACAGAAGGTTCCAGAGCTGTCTGTGGCAAGACTTTTTCAAATATGACCCACAATTTAAACACTAACAATTATTTAAAGTAAGAATAATAATAACTGACATCCTCCAGCTAAAGCTGAGAGAAAGATTGCGAGGTATTAAGAAAAAGATTAAAACAAGTCTTCACTTTTCTGTGCTGGGCAAACAGAGTCTCTTTTTATACTAAATAATATTATTTATGCAGTGCTGGCTGGCAATAACTTTCTGTCCTTAGCTGTAAAAAGAAAAGAGAAAGAAATTGGCTCAGAGAATTTTGCAAATTATTTCCTTTAGGGAAACCAGCAAAGGTGAAAGCCAACAGTATGCTGCAGTGTTACCCGCTCACCTCCCCCAAACATCTCCGCGATAATACAAATACAAGCTGCTGCAGTTGGCTCAGCTAAGCTAGTGTGCTGACAAACGGGCTTGATGAAAGAAACAATTTTCAACAGATTGCTGCCTATTCACTAAAATGAATATTACTGCTGGCGCAAACGTATTCTCCTCGGTTTGTGTACTGGAGCCAGAAGTGGTGGTTTCTATTCCTATTCTGCCCATGTTTTTTCTTCGCTGCCCTGGGCAAACCTCTGAGCAATTTTGTTTTCCCATTCTTAAGTGTGGAGGGATGCTCTCTGTCTGTCAAAAAGAAGCACTTTGGAGTCTGTGCTTAAAACACATAGATATCAACTGTTTGTATTATTATTCAAGTGAAATAGGCTTAATATAGCTACTCTTATTTACATGAATAGGGAGGTGACTCTTGTAAATTAGAGCTGGTTTTTTGTTATCAGTTTGTCTTAGTTCCTTGGAGATACTGAAACAGAATGCCCTGCGCTTCTGTGAAGGCGTCTCCAACAGAGGATAAAATGACAGTGCAAATGTTAAAGTATTCATTTCTTGTTTAAGAGCTAGCAAGTAATTGCAGCATTCACAAACACTTCCTCTTTTCTTTTTTTTTTTGTTTTAATATTGGAAAGAAATAGTTATGAGGAAGGGAACAAAATAACATTCCGTGGTTCAAATTTTCTGGCCAAGCCTGCAAATGAGTCCCTAGGTACCAATTAAGGGAGATGCTGTGTGAAGTCACAAAGATGCAGGTGCAGCAAATGTCGGGTCAGCTCACCGCCAGCTCTGGAAACAAAAGAGGCAACCACATGCCTGGGATGAGCAGGCTCCAAAGGGGAATTCCAGGTGTCCTGGAGAATGGGTGGTCCTGTAGAGAGGATTCACTCCAAGAGAAGAAACATTTCAGGTAATGGCTGGATGACAAATGTGTTTTCCTTTCTCATCACCCCACATGCAGCTGTTAGACATGATTATTAGAAAGCTCAAATGAGTTATGTGTCATGTATTGAATGGGGTCTCCCTTGATTGCATTTCTTTTAAACACTGGACACTCTTCTACAAGACTTAGCATTTTAGCCTTTTGAAGGCAAAAGTTGTAAAAACTTTATTTTGTGTTTCTGAGCAATGTAGATAGACCTAAAGATTTCATGAAGTATCGTGGTTGCCCATATCTGACTAATAATTAAATTGTAAAATTGCAGTTTCATATTAGGGTTAGTCTTTTCACCTGCTTTACAAATTAAAAATCATATTTGGTATATAAACATACACAGAGTATCCTTCTGATTGAATTTCAAGAGCATATCCAGGATTAAATGTTTTTAAGCACTTCTAATACTGTAGTCTATAAGAGAAGCAGACACTTCTAAAGCAGTGTTAAAAGTTGTCTTTCATAACTGAGGCAACAGATCATTTTTGTAATAAATTAAAGCAAGTGTTCTCAATTAGAAGAGCTAGTGGCTGTTGGTATTGTACAAAAAAAAATCATTCTAGTATCCAAAGGGTTAGGGGTGGGGAGGGTCTGTTTGATTTTGTTTCTCTTTCCAGGGAGATCTTTAACATTGTTTGATGAAGCTAGTTTCATTTTGGGATTGTTACTGAAGATAAAGGCTTCTGTGTTCTATGGCTGCTTGGATTCTTCGTACATAATGTCCTAGTAATGTCACAGTGCTGCTGTATCTAGATCAAACCACTGTTTTGATTGGTTTTTTGGCTTTGTTTTTTTTTGTTTTTTTTTTTTTTTTTAATAAATTCCTTAATTTAAATACATGAAAACTATTCTTTTTGCTTTAATGAGGCATGTAATCAAACAGAGCTTCCTCAAGTCCTTGGGATCTTGAAGGTGATTACAGTGAGAGTGGGATGCAGCTCGGATCTTGCTAGATGCCTTTGTGACTTTGTATGTTTTAATATCACCACCATTTGTATTTTCTGGCCCATCACATCTTCACAGAGACTGAAGAAACTGAAAACCCAACTGAGGTTGTGTCTCATTTTGTGGAAGTTCATATTCTCATCTGCAGGGAGGTTGTGATTCCCCAAGGTGTCTTCTCTCTGCCTTCCATCCTCACGTCCCCAGCCTTCCGCTGCACTGCAAACTGTCAGCTAAAACAACTCTTTCTGACCTTAAAAACAAGGTCAAGGATGACAAAATCCCTAGTAGGAGCACAGGCTCCAGAAGACATGAACTATTTTTTTTTGAAGATGGTTTATGAGACCCTACGGAGGACTTTCCCTAAGCTCCAATTAGGCAGAGGGAAAGTGGTTAGAAAAGGAAAACAACAACAGCCAACCCAGTGTGCTCTTCTGTATTCCATACAGAAAGATCTTTACTAAAGAGTAGCTGCAAAATCACCAGGAGGAAAGTGGTACCGTGCTTTTTCTTTAAGAGGAGAAAGGAGAGTATTTCAAAGAGGCACAGAGAATATTTTTATGAGGCTGCTAATGGCAAACAGGGTTTGCATCAAGTTTCATGAAAGAACATTGTGAAAACAGATTATCTACATGAAAGAAGCAGTGACGTCCAACAGCTAAACTCAATAAAACCTAAGGTAATAGACTACATAAATTCAGGTCATGCATATTATCACTTTCCAAACAAACCCAAGCCATTTTTCACAAGATTTTAACAATCTGAGGGAATGTGAGATGAATTTTTATTCCACCTCTAACAGTTCTTGGTGGTTTTGTTCTCTCTGTAAATTAATGTCATTTCTGTACAGCAACATCTAGATATATTCCCTCTTGGGAGTTGTAATCGTCCTTACACTTTTCCACTATCTCCAGCATGAGATGCACGGCTTCTCAGAGGAAAGTCATTACGCTATTTTGAAGGAAAGCCAATTAAAAAAAAGCATGGCAACTTTTTTAATCCCTTAGGGTGCTTTACAGATGAAAAATACCATAAATGGGCCTGACTCTGCAATTTCAGGTCTATGGGGTCCTTCTCGGGGAGGAGGCAATGCAAGTTTCTGCCAAGTCCGAATCTAATTTGTTGGGTTTTGTAATTCTGTTTCATATTTGTTCTACAGTAAAAGTAAAAAAAAAAATAGTGAAAGCAGGGCCTATTAAAACATGGTGCTCTTATGTGTCCTGAGTGGAGATAGTAACTCTGCCACAGAAGCTGAGCAACTTGAATAGCCCATTTATAGACACTCTGGTAAATTTTACCTAACTCTTTTTTTTTTTTTATTACAGTTTATCGCCACTAATTTTTTTCTTAATTAAAGGAAAGGTTTTTCTTCTGCTCTCAGCAAACTTCAGCAGAACCCAAACAGTACAAGGCTCCATGTATCCCTGTTAGCTTACATCACAGAGGTCTGCAGAGATGCTGGGGATGCTCCAGACCTGCTAATCGGGGGTAATTGCAGTGTGAAAATGATTAGAATATTAGGAACAGGAAGGCAGATGGTTGCCCTTTGTAAAAAGCTTGTAAGTCGGAAGTGACTTGCAAAGCTAAACTTCAAAAGCACCTATGTAAGGGTGCAAAGCCACATGTTAAGAAAAGAAAGAATTACAGTTGCCTGTGTTTCATTAATATTGTTCCCTTGTCCTTATGCACAGTTATTATTGTGCCCTCACATAATACTATGTTATTACTATGTATTCACTCCTAGAGGAGAAACTAACCTCTGGCAGATTTACAATGAAAACCAGATGCATCCCCTCTATGGCATCTGCTAATATATTATATGTTTCAGGCTTTTATTTGAATCTGAAAAAAAAAAAAAATTCCTTTGGGGAAAATCTCACCTAATTGGCTGCTCCCCTCCGTTTGCAGCAGCGAGGCAACTGTGAATTCTGAAAAAAATCTTTTAGCCTAAGTACATAACGCTTTCTCCCACACACAAGGGACGGAGCTCTCAGTACCCCGGCTCAGTTCCCTAAAATGCTGTGGGATCCCAGGACTTGGAAAGGGATGTGGAATATGTCTTATCTGTTTCTCTTCCCTTTTTGGGGGCAAAATTCTTGGTTGTTCCCTCAGGGTACTGGCAGGAGGGATGAGATTCCTTAATGTCCTTTCTCCTCTTTGCATATATTCACTCACACGTTCTGAAAAACAGAGATATAAGGCCTGAGAGTGCAGGAAGAAGTCCAGTAGAAGAAATACTTCTGCAAATAGGTGAGTTTGGGGAAGAGGAAGAGTATGAACTGCAGAAGGGACAAGATACACCTTGGGGCAAGTTTCACCAGGGGCTGGAGAAAGGGGAGGAAGAGGGAGGTCAAAGTGATGGAGAGAAGCCAGGACTGGAAGGGACAATGTGTCTCCAGGGGCATGGCTTTACTTTTTAACTCACGCTCAGACAAGTCTGAGAGCAAAGGGAGAAACAACAACTCAAACCAAAACTGTAATGAGGAATTTATTGTCGATGATACCACAGGCTGAAGTAGTTCTTTCTGGAAGCTTAAAATAGTTGCCTGCTTTGGGTTTGCTATTGAGTCAGTGTACTCCCGGGGAATTAAACATTGATGTTTCACATAATAAAAAGATTCAGCTGCAGCTGACATTGTATACTTAGATGACCAAGATAAACACTTACATACAATAAACAATGTGAAGTTCAGACTAAATTAGCAATTTGCTGTGTTGTTCTCATATTCATGTTAAGAAAGAGGGAAGGAGCCTTCTTTCATACTTACTTCATCATTCCCAATTAAATCAAGCATTTTTTCCCCTCTGCACTCTGAGGTGCTTTTTAGGTGAAAAGTTTTTGAGTCTGCAAATGAAACCAGAATGGCTGATCATATTTAAAAGTAAAATTTAAGTCCGTGTTTGCTTCTTCATGCATCAAACACTTAGAGTGATGCACCTGATGATTACATGTGGCAATGAGTGAAAATCATCCATTTCTCATCAACTATTTGCACCTGTGCAAAACGTCACCCTTAAATGAGTCGGGCCAAAGTAACATGATAAAATCCAAGGGGCTTAAAACAAGCAAAGTAAGGAGGCAGAACACAACAGTCTCTACTCAGATTAACTAATACAAACCACACAATGGGAAACCAAGCTGCTCCTCTGACATGAATCACCTTTTTGTTAAGGCAACTTAAGAATTCAAGTAAAATGGGCATTCATTTAGAATCTGCTTTCTGTACATAATAAGTCACAACTACGGTTCGATTATACTGACTCTTTGCAGAAAATAATTGACAACAAATATATGCAATGCTAATCAAGAGCACAAAATGAGCAAAGAGTTTCTCCCACAAACAAGTATGTTTCTGTGTCAGAGCAGACTGACACCCATGGAATGCTTAATTCAGAATGGTGCTGAGCAGGAGCAATTCCTCCTAGTTTTCAGGACCGCATGAAAAGCCACAACTAGCTCCACTATCACTATTTTTGCACAAATGCTTCTAGGGGAGCTGTGATGTGCATTGTCAAGGTGTCCAGGAAGTCACCCCTGTAGAGGTCCAGGACATCCTGGGTTTCCTCTCGGTTGTTGGGCTTGATCCCATTTTTGCTGTCATGCTTTGCTGAGCTGCAGGGCTCCTCACTCTCCCTGCCGTGCCCGACCATCAGCACGGCACTGCAGCTGCTTCTGCGCCGGGATGCTCTGCGGGTGAGGAAGGAGTTCTGGGTCTTATCAGCAAATATTTTTGTCTTCCTATTAGACCTCTTACTTTCGTAGTTCCTCAGCTCCATCAGCCTCTCGTCGAAATACTCTTGCAATGGTTTGTCATGGAAACCGCTGCTATTTGTCGGGTGGCCTTTCATGCAGCCTCTTGAAGAGCTCCCCAAGCAATGGACTAAGGAAGCCCTGCTGGGAAAATGATTCAGTTGTGATGAGGAGCCCTTTCCTCTTTCCAAATCCTGGAAAAGTCGGTTGAAGGCTGGAGTTTTCAAATAATTTCTTGATAACTGTTTAAAATAGTGGGGGGGAGGAAGAGGCAGGATGGGAGGCAGAAGGGAGAAGGAAATCTGAATTAAAATACACTGGCTTAAGTAGAAAAAGGATCTTAAGTATATAGTTCCATACCAAAACAGCTGTTGGGTAAGGTTTTAGGTTCTTAACCCAATTTTTTAGGTTCTTAATCAAAATTACCTGAGGAACTAGCAGTTTGGTACCAATCCCTCCATGGAACAGAAGTCCATTGAGCTGAGGTTAAACAATGCCAAGCATTTTTATCTCCCACCAATTCCAATGTACTACCAAAATTTCATGTAAGTTCTCTGAAAATCCAGTTTTCTGAAAGAATCTCCTACCTGTCCATATTGACAGAACTTCAGCTTTATCCTTTTGAAATCTCATCAGCCTGACAAGCTGTTGTTTCCTGTGGTCAAACCAGATCCCACTTGTAAGAGTGGGATTATTTTTTTTTTACCCTTTCCTGACTCCCTGGTAACTCTGCTCTGAATTGCAGTGGGTTATTAGAAGAATTGCAATTTTCACATACAATGTATTTCTACATCTTAAAACTATTACCACAGCATATCATAGATGTGCATGGAGCTTTCTCCTCCTTTCCAACCAGCCAAATTAATTAATGTTTGAATTCCTTGAATAGTCAAAGACAGACCCAATCCATGCTGTGAGTCCTTCTACTGACTGAGAGATAAAATTTTGCTGAATGTTCACCATGTAAAAGACCTTTCCTTGTCCACAGTTAAATGTCCTCTGGCTTTTCAGAGTTACTGCTCTGTCATTCCCACCATTCTCACAGGTATTCCGAGGCAGTCCAGGCTGTCTGAAGCTACCAGGAGCAGCAGCTGGTTTCTGTACACCAAAGTTAGACAGGACTGTGGCTTTTTCTCTGAAAATCCTTAGCAGTTTGACTTGAAGGAAGAACTGTTTTATATTATGTTTCAAGTCAATAAAAAGAAAGACCATACTGTATGTAGATGACAGCCACAGCAGGATCATGGAACATTTTGCAATCATTTATTATGCCTAACAATGCCTTTGGTATATTAAAAAAACCCCATCGTTCATGCAGTTTTTGACAACTGCTAATTAAGTCTAGATCCTTACTAAGGGTCCAGCCACAAATCTGGTTCCAGAGCCCAGCAATGTCTCAATAGGGCACTTCATCATTGGCATTTGGCATCTTGCCGGCTAGTAATGGATGAAAAACATTGAGCGCAAATGAGAAATAGTGGGCTGGACCTGACAAGTAAACTGAAAAGTAATCCAGGTTTTGATCTCTCCCTATTCCATCACACTTCATTCTGGAAGGGACCCAGCAAATCTAATGACCCTGCCTAGAGTGGCTGTACTTTTGGAGTCAGCTAGGTAATGCTAAAACTTGATGAAGTAGCTTCTCCTTCCTATGTCAAACTTGAAAAAAAAATGTTTAAAAACTAATAACCAATTTTAAAATTAACCATTAATTTTACAGCAGAATAAAAGTCTTTCAAGTTAAGCTTTTCTGTACCAAAACACAGCCCAAAGCTGACTATCATATCAGATGTCAGGTTGCCAAGAATTAGGGAGGTTACTCTAAGAGAAGAATAGGTAGCAGTGGTCATGTAAAGAGAGGTTTTACATACAAACCTTAATGTCCTGGAAGCCTGGATATTCTGGGATGATGGGCAAGGTGCACACGCTGATACTGTTTGACCGTCGTCTTTGCTTCATCGTCCTGCGAGAGCAACTGCTGTTCCTGGAGAGATGGGGTCGTCCCAGCTCAGATGGGCTTTCAGTGAAATGGAGTGATTTACAGTCTTCTAAACAGCATGTTCTCAGGCACATCACTGAGGTGGGTCCCTCCATTACGGCAACAATCAGAAGAGTTTGGAAGCAGTGTGTGTTCCAGAATACTTCTCTCTTCCAGTTTTCCTCTAATGCATGGTCTCGTACTCATGAGACCTTCAACAGACTGCAACACTGCAAGGCAGGAGACACAGCAGACAGTCTGATGGCTCTTGCTAAACTGGGCTCTTAGAGATCATTAGCAGGTGATGCCTTCATGGAGGTCTGGAACCTTCAACTCATTAATGCCACTTTTAACCTCTGAAAACTCTTGGCAGAAGGTCCGTAAATCCAAACCGTGAACGCAAAGGGTTTGGGTGAGAAGGGAATTTGCAGGGATTACAAAGTCTCATACCGTCATCTCAGACAGCCTGGCGTGGCTGCTGACGCAGCAGCAATTAGAGAAGATCAGCGTCCCACACGCAGGAGATGTCACTGGGCTGACATAGGAGCAGGCAGAGCTCTGCCCTTCTGGCTGGTGATCCCTGACAGCAAAACACTTTTGCCCACAAAAGGGTTTTTGCTCAGCGAGGCAAGAGGTGAGTAAGTCAACACAATTATCCAACAGGTCAAGAAAGACAGCTCTAATAAAAGAATCCTTCCAAGAAATCCCGTGCAAGCAGAGCTCTTCATTGTGGTTGGAGATGGGCTACAGCCCCAGAGAGCTGAGGAGATGCAAACTGCCCCACTGCTTCTGCAGAGGGACGTGCTACCTTCAAACAGCCCAGCACCAGCGCAGGTTTGGCAAGTGGCCACAGTAAGAGCAATATTCCTTTCAGTGGAAGCTGTGAAAATATCTACAGTCAGAAACAGCAGCTGCCCTGAACAGCTCACAACCTAAATATCCCAGATGAGGGGCAGCCAGGGATACAGCTGCATGGTTTTCTTCTAAAGATACATTAGTGGCACCATCTGCTAGAAACAGATAAATGTATGTAGTTGCAGCAGTTGGTATGTTGTGAGTTTTGGTGGCACTGGGCTCCTTACCCTCCACACCACCAACTGGATGTCTCCTGCTGTTGGGGGGGGCAACATCTCCATCCCCTGCCACACCATGGTCAGTTTGCGTGCAGAGCATTGGTAGTGAGGGATGAAGAGCCTCTGCTCCATCACTTGCCACGGGGTAATTACTGTGCTCCCTGATGCTTGTGGAAGGTAGACGGGGGGCATTTACAATCCCCCCAGCCCCTGGGGCTTCTGGTTTATCCAAGATACCCATCAATATTTGCATGCCCTGAATATGTGCATGCTAGAAATCCATGGGATCCAGGGTATCCACAAATGTATGCATGCACGTATTCAACACACTGAACGTGAGCTGTAAAGAGCTTTGGATCTTACCCACGAGCCTGTCAGCTGGATTCAGGTTAGTGCTTCAGACTCTCTGGCAGATGGCAGCTCAGCAGGCTCTGGGCAGAACCCTTGACACCAACACCCACCTGGCTGCTGGACAAAAGCAGGTCAGCCACAAGTGAAGAACTCACGTAAGCAGCTCCTCACTATCCATATGAGAAGATACAGCACCACTTTTTACCAGTTCTGGCTCCAGCATTTATTTTTTTTATTTGAGGGTACCAACAATTCCCAAGCCGACAGCAGAGCTGTCAGTGTGAGAGAGCATTTCAGTGTGAGTGAGCTCACACCAGGACCAGGTCCATAGCTCTGTGTGAGCCACACGCTAATCCAAATATGATGTTGACGGTAACAATTTGCATGTAGAGGTGTCACGATGCTCACGAAGTAATAGAACTATGAGTCAGCCCTGATGCAGCCCTGATTATTTGCATTGTTGTTTCACGCACAATGATACCTTAATACACAAGCACAATGTGGCCTTGCTAGCAGAACCTGAGAAAAATTAGGAAAGCATTAACAAGGCTTCTTGGCACCATATTTCCCCCTAAAAAAAAAACTTGCCTGGTCCAATTTAGCAGGAAAAAAAATATAAAATTATTTACTATTCCTCCTTCCCAGATCTTTCGCATATTCTCTGAGCCAAAGCTGTCTCTGGGATATGTTCCAGGCAAAGCTGGACCAATAAGTACCCCTGTGGATGGGCAGGAGGTGTGTCTTGTCCATAAGTCTTTATGCCAAGTCACTACACCCAGGTTTGAGTCACTTCAGCCACGCCAAGACCAGTGGTACCTGACTGGTGGCAGAACATGCCTTGCCCTGTCAAGAGAAGAGGGAGAAAAACCCCACAGCAGCAGCAGGAGTCAAACTAATTTCACTGGTGACAGTGAGCTTTATTTTTGCATAGATCAAGGTACTCGGGGTGCTGCCCGCAGCTGTCAGCTGATTCAGAGAAATAAGGACTGTGCAAAATCTGCTTTAGGTGGGTGGGATCTATTGTGAGCTTTGCAGGGGACCTGCAAATGTACCGTTATTGTCCACATGGTAAAGAGTTCCCTCTTTCCATTTAAACTTGCAGCCTGAAAACCTCTCATTATCAAAATTCATTCCCTCTTCTCCCCTGAAAGCATTTGTCTGGTTGAAGTGAGACACCAGCAGCTTTTAGTCTGTAATTGCTCATTGTGCCTAACGAGTACGCGAGGGCTACATACAATGTGTGACTTGCATGGGGCTTTATGAAGAAAAGTCCCACGTTCCTGTGTTAATGGGAGGTTCTGATTCTACTCCCGCAGTCTAAAATCGAAGCTCACTGAGTCTGTTCTTTTACAACGCCTTGTTTCTTGTTGTACCATATCATTACTGCCTGCAGTGGGGCCAAGGTAATTCTCGCTTCAGCAAAGCTCTCTGTCCTGTTTAACGTGAAACTTTACATTATCCTTTGATCCTCTGGTGAAAAGAAACGTGACTTTCAGCAATGTGTAGGCATCGTTAGTTTCTCACCTTATATCCTAATCTTTAGACTCTTTTAAAAATTTATTATTTTTTTTCCCCAAATTGAGAATCACATTATTACACCATTCCTCACGCCAGATAAGCCAGCATTGGTTATAGCAGTTTGCACGAACAGGTTGTGGCCACAAATCTCAGTTCTTCTGCCTCAGGAGTAAATTGCTCAAAAGAAAAATCCTGCAATCCCTACTATTTCTAACCATTTGCATTTTCTCCACTACCCCTTCAACAAAAAAGAACTGGTATATTTTTATATCCAACCTTTAAGCATCATGAGCAAGGTGAATGATTGGTAACATTCCCAATTAGTCATAAATCACAAACCAGAAATGTTTTCCTTTTCAAAACACCACTGAATAACGCAGATATTAACAAAAGTCCAAATCCAAAACTGGATGTAGGGTCCAAAATCAGACCCAAACCAAGTAATAAATACATGGTGTCACACTTTTTATATAAATTATTAAACGCCTTGCAGCCAAGAGAAAAGCTATGTTCATTTAACAATAATTTGTATCAATGTGATAAATATTTCCCGTAAAGATACGTAATTTGCATTATAAGAGCATGGACTCATTCCCACAGTATAGGCCTCACGAAGCTGTAACACTCTGAAGGTTCAGCAAAACCTCCCCAAGCTGCCACTCGAGCTGGTATTTGGTGCCTGCAGAACGGGCTGCTTCTTCCCTCCAACCACCAGTCTCACAACAAGAGCACTCCAGAGTGAGGGGATGTAAAGCCTTGGATAAACTGCAAAACTTGCTGGTCTCCAAACACCCCCGGACATAGCCAGGGAAGGTATTCCCAAACCCATGGGAAGCCAGAGCCAGGCGGTATTCACAGGGAAGCCAAGCAGTGCTGGGGGTCCAGAGATGAGCAGCTGGGGGGGTGGGAACAGAAGCAGAACTGCAAAAGATCAGGTCAAAATTTTTGGCTGCCGAGGTTACTCAGTTCCTCATTTAGAAAAGGTTTTGATCCAGCCCTGAAAATAAGCCCAGCCTGCTTCGTTGACTTCCCCCAAGTCTGGGTGGCATGACTTTGTGTCTCTGCAAGTATCTCATCTCCACTTGCCAAAGGAAAAAGAAAAAAAAAAAGCAGTGGATGTGAATCTCTCCACCATTTTACTTGGCAATCAAAGCCCTGATCTCAGTTGTGTTCCTTTGACCTCAGACCAAGTTTCATGCACCTCTTTTCCTTTCTTAGACGGCTAATACTCTTAAAAGAAGAAACAGATGGCACCCGTTTGCAGATGTCAAAGGCTTGCCTCACGTGGCATGTTTACTATTGGATTTTCACCAGTCTCCTGGCCCAGATAGCGAGATTTTTGTCCTAATCACCAGCTTTAACGCTGAAGCAAACATTCACTGACTTGGGTGAGCCACAATTACATTTATATCTCTCAGTGCTTCTGATTCTTTTTTAAATTGACTGTAGATTGAAGTACGGGAAAGGGATTAGAGATGCTTAGAGTTCAGGAAGCAGAGTATTAGAAGTGGATGTTTTAAATAAGAGATGGGAAAAGAATAAAAAATGTAATTCCTGCACTTCTGAGGGGGGGGAGTGGGGATAGGAAGTGCAATCTTAGAGCAGAGCTACAGGGGGAGGAGTCCCGCATTTCTGAAGTAGCCTGGGGAGCAATCCTGTGGGTGTTTGTGATGAACACTCTGATTTACACTCTGCTGTCCTTCTGCACAGCCTTTCCCACAGGAGCACCTGGAGTGGAGCAGACAGGTGTGACCCTTTGTGTCAGGGAATAAAGCAGCTGGGAAGCCATCAGATTTGCTGCTGTGTTTCCCAGAACAGAACAAGGCTCTCAGGACTTTTCTTTCTTTGTTTCTTTTCCTGTTTTTTAAACACAGGTTTCTGAGCTTCCTGGCTGGGTGACTGCAAACACAGGGAAAGTGCTGATCCCTCTGGGCCAGCAGGGTCCAGCATGGGATGTCCCAGTCTGTGCTGAGAACGAATTCACCTGAACCTGTTGACAGTTCTGTAACATGTTTACAACATTGCACATCCTCAAGAAAAGCACTCAAATAGGCATAAAAGCAGCCTCATCCCTCTGTGAGGGATTAATTTTGGAAACTAAAGGTGAACTCTTAATGACAGCACTGACACTGCCAAGAGTTTCAGAGGCATTGAGCTGATGTGCTTGTGCAACAAGCTGTGAGTGCCTCATCTACCCACCTTCATCCCATGGCAACTTTTGAAGCACCAGGAGGCTTCAGCAAATCCAGGGTAGAAGAAAAATAGTGCAAAAGTCATACAGAATGTGACTGCTTGTCACAGACAGAGATCTGGTCCAATCAGCCCCACCAGGTGCATTCAATTCTGTTTGTGTTGGGCTACAAACTGTGCACAGATGAACCACACCGAAGCACGGTGGCAATAAGGGACCTTCCCACGTTCATTTGGGTACTTAAACAGGCTCAGAACTATCATATTCTGTCCTTCCCCTCACCAGTTGTTGGTCCTTGGAGACAAATTGAGCTGCAAAAGCACGGGAGCAATGAAGAGTTGGCAGTTTATCAGCTGCACCAAGTGGTACCAGCAACACAGAGCCCAAGAGGGGGAGAAGGCACACTGCTTGGGATCCCTGCACCTTCAGCTATGGTGATTTCTCCATTTTTGGGCGATGTAAATTAAAAACCCCGAACTGCAGGTGATTTCTTGCCTCACAGTCTGCTCTTTCTCTCAGTGGTATGTACTGACACTTAGGCACTGTGCTTGGTAACAAGCCTGGAGATATGAACACATCACCCTCGTTCCTCCCAGCAGCTCCGTCCTCCATCTGCCCCCACTTTGCTCTTCCCCCAGTTTCCTCCCTCCTCACACAGAGACAAACAAACCGGCCTCCCCACCCTGGTTTCTGCTGCTCTCACAACCCCTCTGCTGAGCACAGCTTTGCCTCAGTTGGCCAAGAAACTTGTAGAAATGGTGATAAAGAACTTGACAGTACACGAGCTCAGGTTTAACTCCCCACCTCAACTTGGCCGCCTGCAGAAATCGCTTGTACGAGGAGGAAAGCAGAGAGAGGTGAGTGTTGACACAGAAGTCAATACATCGATATTCTAACAAGCGATGTCCTTTGCCCCCATGCGATGAGCATCTGGTACTCTGATCATCAGCGCTTTCTGGAAACAGCTCTGTTTAGCACTCTGGCTCTTCTCAGACAGAAGCTGATACAGGGCAATCTCCAGAATCAGGGCAGTACCGGCAAGTCAGAACCAAGGGCCAGGGAGAGGCAGGGATGCCACAGCTCCATGTCCAGCCTGCAGAGAGATGATCTTTAAGGTCCCTTCCAATCCAAACTGTTCTATGACGATTCTATGATGATCCTGGTGGGTGTTCTTTTACAACCAAGTTTTCCAAGGTGTTAAACACAAAAGCTGGCCATACGGCAGATCCAACCTTCCGGACCACAGCAGGGCAAGGAGAGCATTTGGCACGATTCATCTCCAGCTCCAGCAGCAGCTTTTTTAGCTCCCATTTGAGCCTCTAAATATCCTGGTTGTTAATATAATGATGGTGACTGCATCCCTGGCTTCTCTCAATTCAAACAGGCATCTGAGACAGATCCCTAGAACGCAAATCTATTAGTGGGTGCTAATGTAATGAAACCTGCAGCAGATGGAAAAGCTGTCACCCGATTAAAGCACTTCAAAATCAGTGCTGTTATCTGTAGAAATAAATGAGATTGCACACTTTTGGAGAGCATACCTAGCAAATTTAGCCATGGCTGTGCCAACCTGCAGCATGACCAGGCTGATAAGTGATTCACTGCAAGGCATGGACAAATGTACTTTTGCCATAGCTCCATCTCTATCAGCACAGCTACAGCAGGAATAGACTGAAACCTTAGTTTCTGGCTCAGTTGGCAAAAAAAAGAAACAAAACCAAAGAAAGAAATACCCACAAGCAGTAGCCTCTCCTTATTTTTAAAGCAGCTCCCTTCCCAAGGCACCAGCCCCGAGCCCTGCCCCATCCCCACGGCCACAGTTCCCGGGGAACTCCCCAGCACAAGCTGTGATTCACACGCTTTCTGTGAAGCCGCCCCCGCTGTTGAAGTTCTGACCAGTATCTTCCACCCCCTGAGACAGCGTTCCTCTTGTGCTGTGATGAGAAGGGGAGGTCAACCACAGGTCCACTTCACAGTGCCTCTGTTCAAGTGGGACAGGCTCCAGGCTCCAGCGAAGGCTCTGCTGGCACCCTCCCGCTTTCCCAGGGATCTTCCTCAGGGATGTCTGAGGTCCGGCACTGCCCGATGAGCTGAGCAAGCCAGAGAAGCCTTTGGAATTCCTTTGGAATTTGAGGGTGTGGTGGGACCCATCTGTTTTACCTGTGCTTTAACTCCGTGCTGATCTCTGAAGACGGACTGTCCAGTAAAACCAAGTTTTACTTGCACACCTCCCACCAGAGCAGGTTGCTCCAAGCCCCATCCAGCCTGGCCTTGAACCCCTCCAGGGATGGGGCAGCCGCAGCTTCTCTGGGCAACCTGTTCCAGTGCCTCACCACTCTCACAAGAAAGAATTTCTTCCTGATATCTAATCTAAATCTATCCTCTTTCAGTTTAAAATTGTTACCCCTCCTTCCATTCCTCCCCATCCCTCCTGTAGGCCCCCTTCATGCTCCACGTTGCCATCCCCCGAGCCTGAGGCTGGCCAGCAAAATCCCCACTGACTGGACCAGAACTGTGTAATTCATCCAAGTGTTAGGAAAAAAAATAATCATGGAACAGGTTACATGTTGTAACAAGTTAACACGCTTTTCAATGGAAAACAGTGATTGTTTTCAGTGATGCTGAAACAGTGATGCTCACGTTACTATGAGCCATGATTTCCCCCTTTTTTTTGAGAAGCTCAGTAACAATTACCACTTCTTCCCAGCACTGCATTTTTCCTGTGATGAAAAATGGTGATTTTTATAGGGCATCTTGGAGGGCTTGTGATGCATCAGCCCTCCAGAGGTACAACAACCGCCATACACTGTGTTTATAAGCTTTGAAGGGGAGGGGGAAGAAGTAATAATCTCAGTCTGGATTGTGCCTACAAAAAATTGGAGGGGGGAAGGAGCAGGGTGAAGACCACAGAGAGTGAAGAGAGGGTCAGTGTGAGAAGAAGGTGCTTCATTCTGCTGTCACCCGGATTCCAATAAACCTTCTGACCTGGTGAAGCAAGAAGTGCCTCAAAGCAAGATGATGCTGAGATTGCTGCCATGTAAGTTAAATGGAAGTTGGCAGGACATACCCACATCATGCTTTTGGAGACCTTCCTTCCCAGCTGAACTCATCCATGGGCAAAGTAAGCAATGACAGTGAATGACGGTTTTCTCAGTGTAGCTACAGCTGCCCTGCTCCAGCAGGCTGGGGCCCATCATTCATTTCATACGGGACCAAACCCAAAACTACTTTGAAAGCAGCCTAAAGCCCATTTTCTTCATTTACAGGCCTTTGGTCACTGCTTTGGCTAGCTCAGTTTTATTTAGTGGATGATAAAGATTGATTCCCCTCCTCCTCCCTCCTTTTCCTACCCAGTCTGAGAGCTTTGCTGGGACACCAGTGATGCGCGTGAGGACAGCTGAACCTTAACAGCGTAACCTCAAAGACAAGCTACTCTTGGCAGCACTCAGCTCTGCGGCTTTTCCTTTCCATCCACACTGCTGGGGTCTGACTGGAGGTTGGTCTCACCCTTGGGCATCAGTCTTTGAAAACATTGAGCCCTAAAAAAACTCATCACTTCCACATTCTGGGTTTTTTTTCACTCGTAGTCTCTCTTCTGAAGCTGGTGGGGAGGCAGGGAAATGAAAGAAGGCAAAAAAGACTGATTCAGGTTTTGGCAGCCCTCCTCTCACAGAAGAACATTCCACACTTACACATGAAAGGGATTTTTTAGCAAACCAGAGCAAAAAAAGAGTCAAACTAACAAACACAAACAATTACCAAAAGAAAAAAGAAAAAAAATCGCCACACTCGCTCAGTAGTTTTTCTGACTGCTGTTAGTGGCTCAGAGAGAGCTTGGTTCATTGCCTAATCTTGAGCTCAGAAAAAGACAGTTCATCTTTAAGTTTACAGTGTTTTTGGCCCAACTACAGAGGATAAGATTTCCCTTAAGTCCTTGCCCAAGGCCTAGTGATGTCTCCAAAAATAACAAGTCGCCTTGAGGTTGGAAATTTTCCTTCAGAGAGATTTTGTTCGTGTTCCGTAAACGATGCACAAATATTCACCCGAGTGGATTGGAAAACGCTTAAAAGTGACATAACGTAGTGAAGGAGACCGATCCTGAGATGGAAATAATTTACTTAATTCTTTGCAGCACTGCTGTCACTTCCAGCCATCTGTTGGCTGGGATGCTGCTGATAATCCATTAAGCAGCTTGGGAGATGAAACCTTCCGAAAGCAGAGATCACAAAGAGTTCACTCATTTCTCTGCAGCAGAAAAAGGAAGTGGGAGGGAAAAAGGGATGAAAGGGTGAAACACGCAGCTCTGGCTCCTCTGGCTTCAGGATGAAAGCTTTGCTCTAAAAAAGCCCTGCTAATTTCATACTTCCTCACCGAGAAACGGTGTGGAAGATGTGGCGTGAGCCCGATTATCTTCATTATGTAGTAGCCTTTCATTTTAATCCCAGAGGTCTTCTCTAGGCCTGTGGCTTTGCCAAGTAGCCGGGTCGGGGTGTTGAGAGTCCTGGTTTTTAATATTGGCTAGCAGAATAGTGCCAGAAAAGCAGCAGAAACGGATTTCCCATTCATTTGGGGAGTGATTTGCTCCCAAGCTCTGCTACTGCAATTCGGTCACATACTGGGGCACCTGGTCTCAGCGACAGCCATAGCGGTGTTGTCTTTTGCCCTTCAATTTTTGGGGTTTCATATCATTCGGTATCTCCTTGCAGGGTAAAAAAGGGGCATCGAGCTTGTCCTCTATGCTCTGCACTATCAGGTTCATCTCCATAGCATTTCAGGTGTGCAAAAAGACCGGTTTTATGCTGTGTGTACTGCTGATGTGAAAGAACATCTAAACGTGGTAGTCAACCCATGGAAAATCCATAAAGTCAGTAAATACAGAACAGGAACTGAGAAAAAACTATGTTAGGCTATTCCTCTGGACCATGGCTTGGAAAAGAACCTGAAAGGCTTTAACATACCTCAAGGTGAGTATGTTATTTGTAACACTGGGTGAGCTTCAGCGCTGCAATAACCTGTTCAAATATTTCAAGTTCCCACCTCTTTTTGACAATAACATGGAAAAACACTTGAAATCTTTCTAATCAAATGCTCACAAGCCGTCACATCCCACGGACAGCTGAGATAGGCCCGAAAACAACGGAAACCACATCTGTTAACGCTGATAGAACTTGAGCTCTGCCCCCAGCAGCAGAAGCCCTGTTGACCACCACAACTCCTCCCCGGGGGCTACGGGGTCCGACCAGGCAGAAGAGCTTATGGACAAACCTGGGATTCATTCCTTGGGGAAAACACACACAGAGGGGTGGCTGCGGCCACGCTCTGGTTAGGAAACCAACACCCAGAGGCTACTGGAGATTTATATGGCAAAGAAAAAGAAAAAGAAAAAAGGAGAAGGAGAAGGAGAAGGGGAAAAAAGAAGGGAAAAAAAAGAAGGGAAAAAAAGGAAAAGAGAAAAAAAGGAAAAGAGAAAAAGAGAAACAAAGAAAAGGAAAAGTCTTTCTCAAGGAGTGTCAGGATGCCCTCACTGAGGGCAATCTCAGCGTTTGTCTGTGAGAAACACCGGTGGGTAACGCTCCCCCTCCCCATCTGGTACTGCTATTGTCTGCCGACTTGTTTTGGGGTTTTATTTTGTGGTTTGCAACTTTGTGCATAAAACCAACCAAGTTTTTACAAGGCCAAGAGCATCAATGAGGACACAGACAGGCAATGGGTTTGGGGGACGGTACCTCTGCAAAAGCAAGAGACAGTAGAAACAAGTGTCTAAAGGCATCTGTGCCCCATGTCTGGGCAACCACACTCAGCACACTGGTCACCGTGTCCCAAACGCCCACAGCCCATGGCAGGGACAGGGACAGGGACAACCACTGGCCCTTTTCTGAAGGTGTCTGGTAGCGTGACGTACACTCAGGAGGGCGAAGGCATTATCTGCTCTATGTTGCCAGCTTTCAAAGCAATTTTAAACAGTTTTCTGATACCCAGTGATCCCCTCAAGTATTGATCAAAGCAACACCAACTGCCTTTGGTGAAAAACAGAGACATTTTAGTATTTTAGCGCAGTATTTTAACTTAGCTGCACTTATTGCCAACAGAAAGCCCACCAAGGCCATCGCCTTTGAGGAAACGGGCAGCTGTGGCATTCCTGTGCTTGCAGCCTTACTCTCAGACCAATATCCCTACGAGTTATTCTGCCAAGAACCAGGAGAGGGTGCTGTTAAATCTGGCTGTTACTATCGCTTCATTTATCCGGAGAGCAGCCACGTTCTGTAAAATGCTGTTCCTTATTTCTTCTCCCTCCATCCCAAACCCTTTAGTATCCAAAGCTTTTTAACTCCCGACTGGAATGTGTTTGGCCACTCTCATCAGCCAAGATGTGAGCAGTAGCGCTGATGAAAAGCATCTCACACTTCATTATCATAAAGCTCCTAAATTGGAGCGATCAGGAGTCAGGAGGAGGCAACACAGATCCTGGGGGGGGAAGGATGCCCCGCAGCTCGCTTTTAACTGTGGCTGTGCTAAAAAGGGCACTTGGAGCCCTTGGACATCAGCTGTGTTGGATTTAAAACAAGAGGGACTGTCTCTGGGACAGGGAAACGACCACTGTCGCATCAACAACTGTTCTGGTGTGTCATGGGGCAGATATTTGGCGAAACTGGGTGACTTTGTAAGTCTTTTCATCCTATGTTTTAGGATGAAAAAAGTTATAAACAATTTAGAAAAGGGGGAATAGATCCCTTTTCAAGCTTTGAGCCACAGTCATGGAATCATAGGACAATTTGGGACCTCTCTCTGCATCACAGACCTAATTAGCTCTTAACCCAGATGCAAATGCTACCCACTTTTAAAGTCAATCTGAATCTTCAGTAAAAATCCAAGCATGTTCTGAACCGTCATCCAAACCTGAATGTTCAAACCTTTTTCTCTCCCTCCTCATAGTTTTTCAAACCCTCCTTTTCCATGTTCACAACCTGAAGCAAGTGTGACGGAAGAGATGCAATGGGAACAAAGAAATGGGAGGTGAAGAGGGTCCAAAAAGCATCTTCTGCTGCTCAAGTGACTTCATACAATCTGTTCAGACAAGGGATTACTCAGAAGCGAAACTCATGGTGTCATCCCATCTTCCTAGAGAAAAACACACTCACAGAATGTAAGCAGCTGTCTTAATGGGGACAGAAAGCAGAAAATGGGGTAGTGATGGGATATGGAGTGATCTTGGCCCAAACTGTGTTCAGAACATAAAACAACTGTCAGCACATGGATTTGGTGTATTTGTAGAATATTTTAATTTTTAGCTGAGAAACACACAACAGGGTAGAGTTTAAGGCATGCAATCAGGCACGAAACTTCTCTTGCTTGCTACTTGTGCTCGTACCTTCAGTGTGAGTTCTATGACAAGGAGTCGGTGCTATCTTTAATCTCTACCTAAAGCAGCTCTGAGTACCCACTCACGGCCTGAGGTCCCAGGCGAGGTTTGCAGTTGTTCCTGGAAGGCAGGATTTACTCACAGGGAAATGCAGTTCTTTCTCTGCCTGTCCGATCTGTTCTATGTCACACGGAGAAAGTATCGTATATCTCACAAAGTTCAGTTTGATCAGAGATAATACCAGCAGAAGCAAAATAACATTCTCCGTGTACACGCAGACATCTGCTTGCACGACTTGACCTTGATTTCTCTTTTACTGGAAAATACATCTAACAGATAGAAAAAAAAAAAACAAACGCACTTTGATTTTTGCTCCTTGCAAGTCTAGCTGTTTGTTTTCTTCTAAAAAACAAACCAAAACCAGACACCACAAATAAGACAGCTAATGGGGCAACAAACTTTTTACTGCTGAGGCAAAAGAGCAATTCAAAGATGAAGAATTTTGAGGATTTAGGTATATTATCTTAGAAGAATCAAAGGTATTGACGTAAACATCATAGGCACTGAGATGCTGCTAAAAAACACATTTCCATACGAGCAATTTTCAGTTGGTAGTAGTGTAAAGCACCTTTGTGTCTACTCCTACAGGGCAAGTGCTCTGAACAAGCAAATAATACAGTACCTGACAGGGAGCGTATTGCCAAGGCAAACGTTGTTTATAAGCAGCTACAAACGAGTATTTTCTCTTTTTAATGCCCTACCATTACCCATACAGCTCCTGGTTTTATTTTTTGCAATTATTATTTTAAAACATGATAGTCAAAGACTCTTGTCCCTTACTCATGCATTCTTAAAATCAATATGATTAAAAATGAATCTACTGTGCATCCATGTGATGAATGTGGTAAGAGCTCATCCTGTATTTGTCCCAGGAAGGTCCCCATCCTGCATGGTTCTGTATCACTAACAGACAAATCCCAACTCCTAAATATGTTTAAGCAGCCCACGCCCAGGGACTTCAACGTTTTCAGAAGTTCCATCCTCTGCTGTGGCAGGTGTGAAAAGTTCGTTTTACAGTGAATTTTCAGAACAGGTAATCCTGAGATTACAAATAGTTGGCAAGTCCAGAACTGGATGGTACCGTTTCCTAGTCCCATCACAACAAAAGGATTCATGTAGGTGCTTACTTTGTTCCTATTCAGCAAAAACATTGAAATACAACGTAAGCATGAGGTCAAATACCACTGAAAGTGCTGTGAAGCATGACTGTGACTTCACCATTAAACCTTTTGAGAGCATAAAAGGAAAATAAACTCAGTGCATAAGAAGTCCATCTTAGATGTGGGTATGGAGGCAATTCTTTGACTTCCTAAAACTGAGCAGGCCATTTAGCTCTGGGGGAAGAATCAGAACTCCCATTCCAACTCTTACATCTCGCTAGGGAAGAGCCCGTGGAAACATTTTTCTTTACACATTACCTGCAAGAGTGGCTCAGAGTTGAAAGAAATAACCAAGTCTATCAAGTGAGTTCACATCCTCAAAAAGTACAATCTAGACTTAGTTTTAAAACATTGATAGCAACAGTAATGAATAAAACATATCTGGCCTTTCCAACAAAAAAAAGGACTATAAAACCATCAAAAGCTAACTGTGCATTTAGATTAGCCAGCACATAAACAAAAGTTGAAGAAAAGCAGTGCAAAAAATGAGAGAGTAAATAATGAATGTGAAACAGCCAGACTACACCCTGCAAAGCTTGTAAATAGAGCATGTAGCTAATAGGCTTTCCTAATTTAAACTGCAGTTCAGTAACACTGCAGTGAATTAATTCATGAACACATAAAAAATTGCATGCCAAAACGTGCTTTTCAGCTCTGACACAGCCCCAGGGCGACATGGAAAGCTCATGGGGAGCATCTTCCTTTACCACCCTGACATTTCATCTTTGATTGCTCTGGGCAGAAATAAATTCCCCTTCCTCTCAAGCTTGATGTGAGAATGGCTAAATCACAGCCTCAACCCCTCGTTCCGCTGCAGCTATCAAAAGTTACGATTAGAAAAGTTACTGAAATACTTCTCCGGGGCAAACAAAATTAGGCCAGGTGATTTTAGTAGAAAGATTTTAGTAAAAACAAAACCAGACTTTGTTGGTTTGTCCTTTGCCAAAGTATCCTTGCTGCACAGAGCAGGGTTGCTCAGGAGACTCAGAAGAGACCAGAGACTTCCCAATACCGGCATCGGACAGTGATGATACAGGTAGGACATGCCCTGGTCAAGCTTTGCTGAAATCAGTGTGCCCCAAGTGGGATATTAACTGTCAGGTTTCCTAATGGCTGTTAGGAATTTCTTCAGGGATTCCCTCTATCTGAGAGCTTTTGTCCCCAAGGGAATACAGGACATCCCATCCTCTGAAGAAGGTGATTGTCTACTGCAAAAAAAATGAGGAAATTTAAGAAATAAAGAAAATAAAATCATGACTAAAGAAGTGTTTTGATTCAACAATAAAGGCAAAGCAAAACAGACAGCGCCTTGAAAGAAAAGATACACAGGAAGGGATTGGATTCTACTGAGCTTAACCCTGAAAGATGCTGTCCCTTCATGATTAAGTTTGCTGTGAATGACTCATCCACAAAGTAATGTGAAACGCACTCCTCAATAGCTTCTCCCAGCAATTCTGGATTTAAAATCAGTCACAAAAAAACCCTACAAGGCGAAAATAAAGAAACCGCCACCCTATCTCCCATTTCTCATGGCCATGGTGCCTAACAAAACAATATACAAAAATTGAAAGCCTTTTAACTTGTGAAATATGAAATGGAACTCATGTTATGGAGGAATACCTCAGCCTTTTAGCTATGAAACAGTCTTTCCATGGGTGTTTGGTTATTAGCTATCATGCAAAAACAATTAGTCATTCAAGCAATTAAGAAGGTAAGTATCTCCTAAAAGGGTTTTGAGTTTTTCAAGCCCTAAATGCAACTGCTATAAACCTAGACTGTTCCTGAGCGTAATTGTGTTATCTATCGCCTCTCCTGAAGAGATTCACTATATCATGTGTTGTAAATTCTTGATGCTCTTTTGGCTGCAGTCTGAGCCTCTGGTGAATTCTCCTCTTGCTCCTCGGACTTCTTATGGTTTAGGAATATGTCTGACTTTAAGAAGCGGCTGTAGCTGTCGTATTTCATGAGGTTGAATATCTGGTAAGGGAGGGGGAGAAAAACAAAAACAATGACCTAAGTAAAACTAGATTTTAAATGAGAATGACAGTATATGAATTCCAATGTATCTTTGCTCTGTTAGTACCAAAGAATTACTAAAAATCATTACATTAAAACACACTTCAAACTCTCCAAAGGGACTGTAAACAATATTATAGATTCCACAGTCACTGTTTCGCAGTAACGTCCGTATTAGTGTAAGAATCAGGTAATGGTTTTCCCAACAGCCAACTTTGAAAACCTAATACTGAAAAGCAGGAGGTTGCACACCATGGTCACTAGGTAGGATTTTACAGCTGACAGATACCCACATGAGTGGAGAAGCCAGGACATGACCTGGTCCCCTGCCACAGACGCCTTAGCTCTGCAGAGCCACCAAAACCTCGCCAGGGTGTCCTGGCAGGGTGGCTGGAAGATATTCAGAAGGATAAAACTGAGCTGAATAAAAAGTGGTACCTTTTAGGCACCTTCTGACCACAGTTATTCTCGAACTTTAGAATAGCTCATTATAGATGCAGAGCCCTGGATAATTAGGAAAAGCCTCTAAATCCTTTACACAAATATTGAAACTGCAAACTGAATCTAGACTGAAACAACTGTTCTAACCAATGTTTCTTGAACTTAGGCCAATCCTCCTGTCCTTTTTAGATTACTACACAACCTGATGCCAACACAGGTTTCAGGCCAGTTAAGGAACGTTGTAGGTACTTGCCATGAAAAGTTGATCCAGTACAGATATAATTTGCCAGTTAAAGTCTGGTTTAAAATTGGTTATGGATTAAACTTGTGCCATCAGGCTTTTCACTAGCCCAAGACCTATCATTATTCTCACAGCCAGCACAGAAGCATGAAATCAGCAAGGACAACAGCTTTTCTCCTCCGGGGCTGGAGTTTACACTCATCCCTCAACACAACTGCTTTCTTTCCTATTTATACCCATTTCAGACAAAATAAAGCTAGAACTCATTTGGAATTTTCTGAAAACAAAAGGAGCATGGAATCTGTTCAGGTGTCGAGGTCAGGACTATATTTTGCTCGGCCTCAAAACAGAGGGAAAGGAAAGGAATGAACTTCAAAACTGTAATTGAGGTAAAACCAAAGCCTACAACTCCCTCTGCCTATTATTTCCCTGGTGGAGCCTCTCTGAGTCATGCTTCATGACTGATTATATTTCATGGTACTCAGAGTAACTAAATTTCCAAGAGGAAATTCTGGATTCTGACCTGCGTGTGTGGATAATCCACATGTGGAAAACTGGAGCTTTACCTTTACGGGCCTCACTTCTAACTGATAGCACAACTGGGTAACACAAGTGCTTTTTAGGAGGAAAAACAATAATAATCTTAAACTGCTTTTTCATTTCACATCTCAAGGAACCTGGGCAGACAAAGACAAACACACAAAACTTGACTGTTCCTGTCTGTGCATTTCCTGAAATATTCCCCTTGCAAATAAATTAGATGAAGCATTTTACTAACTGCTGGTTGCTTACATAATGCAAGATTTAAGTTCATGTTTAAAACAGAACCACTACGAACCACTTCAACACTTCCATCAGCATGAAGAACTGCCTCCAAGCTATTAGTTTATGGGCACCCCATGAGCACAGAATTGCACCCCACAAGTAGCCCCGTTAAAATCAGTGAGTTTCTGGAGAACTGAAGTGTTAGCTACCAGTAATGTTGTAGACCAAACTAGGGCTTTCAAGCTCTGCCTCTTTATACTTCAGACACACAGTGCCAGCAGTAGTTAACAGTGTTCTTTAGAGAACAAATTACACCACTGTTCATAACTTTATAAGGATTGAAAACTAGAGAAGACCATAACTCTTCCTGAACTATTATCTCACAGCAATAAACAGAAGCTTCAAGCAGTGGGAACCTGCAACAACCCATAAATGCTCTGCATTTGGTTTTAAAAATTCACAGACTTTCTTCCCACACTAGTGGGATTCCTCTACCACTGGTCTAACGTGTTTCCAGTTATTACTAATCCCTGGCTGTTCAGGTGCAAGCTCATCTGCAAAACTTCTTAATTCCAGTAGTCTCTCCAGCTTCACCCTCACAATCACCCACCCTGAACTGCAGATTTACCAGAACATTTTCTTTCCCTTCCCCCAAGTCAGAAGTTCATCCATGAAAAAATTTACCTCTTAACATTAAATTTCAGACATTTCCACTGCTAGTGACACGGAAACTGCCTCAAAGACAGCAGAACCTTTGCTCCTCAGCCCACTTCAATTGACCCAGTCACTGCCCAAATAACGTATTCAGTACCTGATGTGAAATGGGTTAAAACCACTATTTATACCAGTGTTCATTTTCTCCACAAAAGAGCCAAATGGAAAATACAGGTAGTCCTGAGGATTGTTCAGAAATGAAAAATAGTACAGACTGCAAGTGCTGGAAAGCTGCAGATAAGAATGACTCATTTTACAACTTACGCTTTAAAAGCTAAATATCAAGAAAATTTACCACCAAAAGACATGCCTGCAAAATGTCACCTAATTTCTACCAGGCCTCCCAAGTCCTATAGGAAAAGGCAAAGCAGATACCAACTCCTAAGTTTGGTGTGGTACAGAAGATGAGGTTTTTCAGGAAATTACGTTATATTCATATCAATATAAGTACCAAAACAAAGCAGAGTGAAGAATCTTGAGCTCTCAAGGAAACTAGTGGCAACTACGGAAACAAACATCAGCAATGACTCAGCACAAGTGAATACACAGGAAAATGTAGGCACAACGTTAGTCAGATGGGTGATTCTCAACCTACTGGCAGAGGAATCCAGAAGAAAATTTCATCCAATTTTCCAGGAAAGCCCTGAACTGGAATTAGTGGAGTCTCTAAACTAATTGGCCCTAATTAGACGGGGCCGAGAACATGGGGTACGGTGCATCCACCCCCAGAGAGGCTGCATTAATACCCCCAGTATAGAAGCAACCCAGCTCTGCGCCTACCTATTCAACTTCCCTACACTAGCTTGTGCTTAGAAACCAGAGTCTATCAAAACCACATAAAATCTAAACAAACCTCTGTTCTTGAAGAAAATAACTTTACCTGGTCCTGGAGTTTCTGAAACATGAGAGGGTGAGGTGTCTCCAGAATGGTCTCATTCAAACGAGACTGCCCTTCAACGTTGACTTGGGAAGATGCTTTACTGGACAGGAAAGTCATGTAAATTTCTTTAGCTTTTTCTTGCATCTGCAAAAGGACACATTCATTTACAGAATTATTTGCTGTGGGAATATTCTCCATATTTGTTAATGTTTTATTGGAGACTGCTCTGGGTCACTGTTGTGGTTTAGGCTTCTCAAGATTCACATCTCAAAACCAAAACATAGTCCGAATTAAAAAAGAAAACAAGAAACAAAAATACACACAGATTACCTTATTTGTATATATTCATTTGTACTGGAGGAAGAACATCTCTGCAGGCCAACTGTACTGACATTAGTGAAAGTTAGTAATACTCAGCACTTAGGTTAAACAGCAGGCTGTGGTGTTGGAATCTGAGAATCCAATGTAGAACTGCTCAGCACCATCAACTAGGCCTTGTCTTTGCTATTTAGAAGACAATTTCTACTAACAGATAACCAACATGCCCAAAGAACCCAAGTACACTCACTCTTACTGCAAGGTAAAGCTAGGCAAAGTTAGTGCTGCTAATAAATAACCTTGTCGTACTATATGCTACATTTTTACCTTGGCAGGTCACATTCAACACTGGCTACATGATTTAAAAAAACAACCAACAAGTATTTTGCTAAAGATAAAACTCTCAAGAACCTCTGGAAGGTGATAAGTAAGGGAAGGTGTGACTTGCATAAAGCAGCTTGTTACTATTTGCCCTCCCTCATTTCAGCACTCCTGTTTCAGGGGTCTCCTCTTGATGTATCAGTAACAGCGATAACATTTTGACCCTATCGAGCACCTTTGAGGTTCAAAGCAGTAAACGAGTGGCCACAATCCTTTGCATTGAATTGAAATTCAACGTAAGCTCTCCCTTCATCAGAAGACTGGACAAGAGAGAGTCAGCAGGGGAGAAGAGAGCCAAGGCAGGCACCCCTGCTGCAGTCTGGATTCTGCACACTGGGAACTGGAAGAGGGTAGGCTTATATTAGATATCAGGAAGAAGTTTTTCACCCTGAGGGTGATGAAACACTGGCACAGGTTGCCCAGGATGGATGCCCCATCCCTGGAGGGGTTCAAGGCCAGGCTGGATGGGGCTTGGAGCAACCTGCTCTGGTGGGAAGTGTCTCTCCCCAGGGCAGTGAGGAGGAACTCGATGATCTTTAAGGTCCCTTCCAACCCAAACCATTCCATGATTCTATGAAAACAAGGCCTGTGCAGCAGCAGGCACTGTACAACCGTGAGCCACAGCCACTTCTCTGTGGTCCCCACTGCATGTCTGATGAGCAACCACATCTCCAGACCAGTGCCAACCAACGGGCTGCCTCTTCAATGGGAAGTGGGCTTGAAGAAGGAAGCATTTAAACTCTTGCCCACGGAGTCATAGCATTTCTTTCATGTTTTACAGCTAAGAATCAACATTTGGGGATAATTAGAAGGAAAGCTACATGTGTTTGACAATTCACAGGGCCTCAAGAGTTAACCCTCTCACTGCCGAAGGGGACACACGTTTTCCAGCAGTCATTCACCCCACAGGTAAAGCATTGTGTATCAGGTGCACTAGGTCACAACAAAGTGTTTTGTAACAAGTTCTGATCTTTTTGTTTTCACAGATCAGGGAAGACTCAGTCAGCCGTGTCTGTTCTAAATGAGTAATTAATCCAATCGATCAGAGGTGTGACTGCTTTAATTGCTAATCCAGACACAGTAAATGTTCCTTTAGCTATTATCACAAGAGCAAGCGTCAGTGATTGTGCTGCCTGGCAGCCCTACCTAAACAACTTTTGAACCTGCTGTCCAACTTCAACCATATTTAAGAGAGGGGCAAAGGACCAAGAAATAATTACCCTCCTCTTGATTCAATGGAAAAGAGCGGTGAGAGAAAGAAAAGGCAGAGAAAAAGCGGCATGTGCACCAAGGGAAAAGCTGCAGCATACTTTTTAAAGTTATCTACTCTACTTGAACAGCCAGCATGTAATTAGTGGCTGGCTAATCACTGCATGCATAGCTCCACATCAGCCACGACACAAGGTGCCGCTTGCTCAAGGAACACAGAAGCTGGCTGGGTACTGTGGAGAAAGACCAGAGAGCAAGGCTTGAGGAGAAACATGAAACTAGAAGTACTGTGAGGAAGTTTAAAGAACACGGGGGGGAACAAGAGGATTGTGTGGGAGGTTGGTGAAATGAGGAGGATCTCTGGATTTTGTGGGGAAGAACAACAAAGGAAGGAAGTGAAAGTGCTGTTGTAGGGAGTGGGGGTCGCCAGAGAGACTCCGGGGACCTGACTTTATAGTAATGGAGAAACTGTTCTGCTGGATGTGGAACAACTTTTACACAATGTCTATGCTCCAGTAGTAGAGCATCCGTTTAACTACAATACAATATTTTTTAAATAAAGAAAGTGCAGTCAAAGCTACCAATATGTTTATATATGCCCCAGATAATACTCAGTGGAGCAGGCAGCGATGTTCCCTGTTCAGTGGGTGGCATTCTGAGTTCTGTGTCAGCTTGAAATTAAAGCCTCAGCAGAGGGGACTCTACTCCAGAATTTAAACAACACTTAAACTGGGATCTTGTTAGCAGGTGGTTATTAAAGGATTTCTGGCACTTTTCTCTTACATCTGTGTGCTCATCCCAGCATGAGTGCCAAATTCCCATTTGGAGTATGAAGTTCTGTCTAAAGCAATCCCCCTCACTATTTCAAGTGGATACAATATTCTTTCCCACTTCCTTTCCTAAGGTCAAACACAGCTCTCAAGCATGTGTGGTTCCCAAATGAGGTGAATGGAAGTCCCAGATGCTCATCAGAACAGGCTCCAGCAGTTACCAGCTGTGCAGCACTACCCATTCCTGCTTAACCACTGCCACGTTCCACATGGGAAGTGGCAGAAGAAACTCTTGAATAGGTGTACTTGGTTCTGATTCTCCACAAAACTTCTCTACACGGGTATTTTGGTGTGTTTTAGCAATAGCTCAAAAGAGTCCCTGTTGTTTGAAGCATTTATTGCAATCTGTGATTTATTTTCAAAGCTCAGCTGCAGGAGAAGAAACATTTAAAACTTGAGAAGCAGCACAATGGACATGTTGCTTATTTCATTAGCAGTCCAAACACAACAGCATCTGATATCTCCAATAAAATATATAAAGTTAAATTTTATTCACTTATCCTCACCACTGCCATTTAAATAATTGTGTGTCCTAAGATGAGGACCATATGGGTGACAGCACAGCTTGCTGCTACAAGTGGACTTGACCTAAGTCCTTCTTCAGTCTTCACTAAAAATTACATTTCTATTTTAACTTAGATGGTAGAGGAACGATAAAGAAAAAATATCCTTTTAAAAAAAAATACAGAAATGTGTCTTGAGCTGAGGGGAGGAGTTTGTGTTTCCATGCTGCAAGAAGAGAGGCTGAATCCAGTCCATCTAAACCCTGCTTAGACCAGTAACGTAGCCTGCTTGTTGTCATCTGCAGATGCTGAAAATCTTCCCGCCCCCCTGAAACACTCCTGCTTTTTGTGTTAGGAAAACAACAGGAAAACAAACACAGGCTGGTAGAGCAGCCTGGTCTGAGCTCCATTTCTGCTTTCTCCTGACTCAGCCACCAGCCTAGAACCAACACAGCAGCCAAGAGCCTGGCTTCTTCTTGCCAGCACTCCCGTGATCCAGCAATCCTGGCTGTGCAGAGGGTCACACGCAAGAGGAAGGGGATGGAGAAGATGTATCTGCACAGCATCTTGCAAGATCTGCCTGGGTTGGCCTGATGTGTCAGCTTCCAGGACGAGCCCATGTGACTGTGGTTAGAGTAAAGACCAAACCAAATTTAATAAGCATTGAGGAAAGGCCCAGAATATTTTCTCAGAACGGCATTCACACAGTTAGATGATTTGCAACCAGCAGAAATCAGGAGCAGGGTGAGCCTGCATCTACCTGGGAAGACCAGAAAGGACACAAGGCAAGGACAACACATGTAGCCAGCCTGGTAATTTCGGTACAGTAACCTATACAAGACCAAACTCTGCTCCAGGCTGACACTGAAGGGATGACAATAGCACCAGACAATGGATCCTCTCACTGACCAGGTGGTGACTGACCAAGAAAAACCTCACACCAACACTCCCATGTCAAGTAATGAGTAAAGTAATTCTACTTTAAAAATAGGATGTGTGGGGGTATGTGTGTGCGTGTAATATCCCATTCAGTCTGGCTTAAATTGAAATCAGCCTCATCTGACCAAAAGTCTAAGTGTCTGTGAGCTAGTTTCTGTGGTAAACCAGTTCTAATGAGAAGCAGGTTGTAAAGTAAGTGAAAAGTTTTTTTTGAAGGCTTTGCTCACATTAAATAGATAGAAGTGATTTCTGCCAGAGCCACTTTCAGAAGACAAATTCATGCTTCATGCTGCCATAAACACTGGAAAGATTTCTATTTTTAGTGCTTTTTCTAGCTTTGTAAATTATCTAAACAAAGCCATCCATAAGCAGTAGCTATAAAAATTTACTGTAAGTCCGTGTCATTCTAAAGCACATCTATTCTATCTGGCTGTGATAGCTTTGGCGGTACTAGACTCCAGATCAACCGTGCTGTGTAAGGACTGGTACTGAATAATTAAGCTAAATGAAACCTAGTTAAGTCTCTGTCCATTCATTTGGCAGTTCATTCCAGAATTTATTAGGTTACGACCATGCGCAATCCTAAAATAGCTAAAAAGATGGAAATTATTCAGCAAGGAAAAATACAGTTATTTTCCCATTGCAAAATGTGGAACCTTACAGAGGGATTTCCCATTTTCATTTCCATTTTAAAATGCAGTTTGACACCTGTTGGAGGGCTACAAAGCCAAAGGTTCCCTGCCTTTGGTGGACTGTGATGCTGACTTCTGCTCCACTAGCTCAGACAGCAAAAGGTTTTAACAGAGTCGGTAGAGAGATCCAGGACAGCCAGATCCCCAGCACATTGAACACACCAGCCAAGATGCTGTATGGACATTTGGGGACAAAAAAGAGGAAATGCTATGTCGCTGATGGACAATGATGAGATCTGCAGCGTTTTGTTTTGAATTGAAATAGAACCATCTTTGTTTCCATACAATTCCACCAGCCTGATTTCAGTGCAATTCCTTCAAATACACTTATTCGCACTCCTATGAAGCACCTTATGCAATGGAAACGTTATAGCTCCAGCCCTGCCATGGAAACTTTGTTGACAAGTACAATTTATTTAGGAAACATACCTGTTTTTTTCCTTGTGTTTTCTTAAATTCTTCACATGCTAGCCAGAACAAAACGTTTTCTTCACTAAATTCTTTCTTTAAAAATTCCTAGGGAAAGGGAAAACAAACAAACAAACATTAGGATCCAATTTCTCAATTGTTTTCCTCTCTTCCTACTCAGTTATTAAACCTAGAAGCCGCCTACGGTTCGGCTTTACCACGGTATGGGCTTATGTAACCCAGAGCACCAGAGCCTCTGCATCAGTGCATCTGCACACTGCCAAGGCACAAATAAACAATCATATATTTGGCAATTTGAAAGCACAGGCCAGGAAAAGGATGAGCTACTTTTAATGTCAGAGCATATCAGTAACTAACAAGAGAGTTTCTTCAGTCTCCCTTAAATAACCCGAGCGATTTTACATTCATTACTCAATGGGAAATCCAAAAATGAATTCATTAGCAGGTGAGCATAATGAACTATTTTAATGAGAGCCACAGATCACTTGAGATTCTCATCTAGTATCTTTCTGATTTTTTAATGAGTAAAATCTCTACAAATAAAAGTGTTTACAAACACGATCATCAGCGGCAATAAATTCGCTTAAGTAAACTAAAGCAGAAGATGTATTTGCCTTCTCTAGACAGTGTTTAAATAAAGCACATTCCTCCAAAAGTGAGGCAAGTTTTAAAATGGGGAAAAAATGTGCATTAGATTTCCCTATAAAAAAAATAATGACTTAAATATTTATAGCTCTGAGATCATCAGTTTTCACTTTCAAGTGTTAGAAAACAGAGGTTAAGTAATGCCCAGATTTAATAGCACCAATCACGGTGGTTTTTGTAATTCTGGTTTACATCACTTTTCAAACCATTCTGGCAGGAAACCATTTTATCCCAGTGCATTTTATCAGTGCTTGGCACAGCAAAACCATCCTCAAGCGGGTAGTTCCTATTCCTACAGCTAATATGGCAAGAAGACCTGGAAAAAACAACTTGCCACCCTCACCTAATTAAGCCTCAAGTCTCAATATTGAGCTGTGCAAGTAAACCTAAAGGGAACGGTTTCCAGTGCAGCTGCAGTAACACAGAATAAGAGCCAGAGTTGTCAGGCTCAGGAGCTGCTAGTGGTAACTTCTTGTTCAAGAAAGAACAATGTATGAGAATAAAAAGCGTGGCATCAGTCCTCAGTTGACAAATAATGCTTGGCAAGAGAGTTCAGTGGCTCAAGGACTGCGGTTTATCCAACAGTAACTTGTTACTCCTTTCAACAGCTGATAGATCCAATTAGAAAGATGCAACCACAAGTGTCCCCATGTGCCTTACAAGAGCAAGCTGCAGCAGCAGTGGGCAAAAGGCACTACCTCAGAAGCTCAGCAAATGCCACAGCTCCAACTCTGCCACCTCTGCTCAGGGTACATATCTAGGATGCATGTCTAAGTGTTTGCAGCACTGGCACAGATGCACCATCTACGCTGAGACTCATTCAGCTTCAAACCCTAATTTTGGTTTATATAAATATCCATAGTTAATATAGCAACCCTAAATCGTTTCACTCCTTCTGGATCTTCGAGGAGGTTCTCCAGTGATGCAGCCCATTTTGAGGTTCCTTTCAAGGTCTGCTGGCTGCTGCTTGGGTGACCCTCGCTGTCATTTATCTCTGGAAAAAAAAACGGACAAAATACCGTCTTCGTTAGAAGCGATTAATGTCACGTATGTTTCTTCCCCATTGCCCTCTGCACCCTGGGATTACAGCTGCTCTCTTTAAAGGAAACACCATAAAACTGAAAATAAACACACACACATATTTGAATTCTGCTTTGCCTCTAAGGAGGCAAAAATGCTTGTTGGATTAATCCACAAGCATGTAAGCAGGCACCGTCACTGGTTTATAGGAGTTCAAGCACCTTTTGCATGTGGAACACAATGACCACAGCCACAGGAGTAAAAGGACCGTTTGCCTATTGTTCTGGCACTGCCAACAACACTGGCTTCTATAGAGCAAATCCTGGTCAGGAAAAGGCAAAAAGAGAAAGAAAAATAAGGCTTTGTTTAGCAGGAGATCAAGTCCAATATGTTAATTCAGCCTAAGAGGAGGAAAGACAGCTGGCAGAGGAGTCTCATTCCAGCTGAGGCAAGTGGTATTTGGGTGTTCGTTGCCTGTTTGTTTAGATGCCCACTGAAATTTGGCTCTTATAAGGTGCACCGGACTGTTCCCACATCTTCTCTGCCAGCCAGTCTTCTCACAGATAGGAGATATGGTACACATTTCTGAATTTTTCTACCCCAGGGATAAGTACGTTACATTCAAGGCTGGTGATGCCACAAAAATTGCCTGCTGGCTACCCATCAGAAAACCTATTACTTGGGAAGAGTCCAGGAATTTTACTGCTGATCTGAAAAACTATAAAACTGACATAAAGCGCTGGGCCTCCTTTCCTCTCACACACAAAACACTCAGGGAAGCCAGCAGGAGTGCAGGCCAGGAGAATTCAGGCTCAGAGCTCCGCTACACCCTGGGAAGGTGCATAAAACCTTTGTTGTAATCAATATAGCCCCTGTTTTTTTTTATAACCCCTTCTTTTCTCCCTACCCACTTCTTGGAAATATGGATCTTAGCAACTTCTGCCGAAGCTCTGTTAAAAAACCCTTCCTCCACCGTGAAACTAAACTTCAGCAAGTATCTCAAAAAGCTATCTATGCAGAGCTATAATACAAGATGTGCTTTTCAGCTGGTAGCTACAATGATAGATGCTAAGGTTAAATCCCTATAAAATATTGGCACAACAGCAAAGCCTATTGAGTTTTGGTTGGTAGGGACCTGTAGAGTCTATTTGTTTTTCTAACAGTGAGACGAACCACTGCTTTACATGAACGAACATCTCCTCTGCTCCCTTGATAGGAATGGGGGCCAGGGAGCAGGGGGGGTATTCAGGATAAACTACAAATCTGGAAAAAGAGGCAAACTTTGTGGAACCATGGATTCCATATCCATTGCCTAAGACTGAGAGATCTACGCTCACGCCCCAAGTAAATACAGACGTAAAAGAAAGGAAATGATGGAGCAAATGGTCACTGCTGGTTACATTTTAAATCACATGTGACTCCTATCTCTCTTTTGCCTGTCCCACTCTCACTCTCTCATGCAGTTACAGAACCAGCCTGGAATTCCTAAACATGAAAACACGGCTCTGTGTCTGTGCAAAACCTTTCAGGATCCAAGATCACAACCAATTTGGGTAAGGACCACGACAGGTTGGTCTCTAAAGCAGTAAGGACAGCTACAGCTCTGCGTGAGAAACACACAGCCTGCTAGTTAAAGGTCAAGAGTCAGAACCTGAGGATTATTTCCAAACCACTTCACGCGTGACACAGCGAGTTAACCGTGCCTCAGTTTCCCCTCCCCTCATGCAAAAGGATGTGGTTCTTGATTATCGCTTGCAAAATTTATTTTAGGAGCCTGACTCGAATTATTTGAGCATCTAATCTCAATAAAATCTGTGAGGTTTAAATGGGAATAGCCAAGTACTTTGGAGCAGAACACAGTTACCTCTGAGGAGCCTGATTCTCTTCTTAGGATCGCTCTCGCCCGCAAGCAGAATGGCAGCTGTGTGTGTGCAGCTGCTTATGGCCTGAAGAACCAGGCCATTCCCTTATTTAGTGTACAATTTAGCACAGAACACATGGGAGTGAGATTTTATTTCCAGTGTTTCTTTTCCAGCCGAATTTTAAGTGGACATTACTGATTACTTTGAAAAGCACATATTTCAGTGAGCCAATGCAATACAGGCCAGACTCTGTGCCATGAGAACCCTAAAAAAAGACTTCTGGTGAGCAAAGGCTGGAAGAAGTGCTTCCACACACCCAGAATACATGGATCTGCTTCCCCTCGGCTGCTTTCACTGGACACTTACTTTACTGCTGGCCATTCTCTGTCCTCCCTGATCACATTCTCCCCAACTTCCTCTCGCTTCCAGACTGCCCAGCACAACCCAGCTCCATCCACCGTTTACATTCCCCGAGCTCCTCCTTGTCACGCTCCAAACTCCACACTCTCCCATGGCCCTGCTGCCTTTCTTCCTACCTTCTCCTTCTGAGAGAAAAATTTGGTTTTGAAGGGAGGACCCACATCTTGGGAGCATTCAAGGCCAGGCTGGATGGGGCTTTGAGCAACCTGGTCTAGCAGGAGATGTCCCTGCCCCATGGCAGGGTGCTTGGAACTCTATGATCTTTAAGGTCCCTTCCAATTCCAACCATTCTATGACTCCGTCATTTCTTCCTAATGTCCCCTCTGCTGAGCCTTGCTGTACAGGACTGTTACTCAGTTTATTTCCTCATTTAACTACCTCCCAACAACCCAAAAAGTACTGTGCCATGAGCAGCTGCAATCTCAGCTCAGCCTGGGCTACAGCTTCCAGCATCGGTCCACCCGAAGGCAAGAGGACACCAGCCAGAGTGTCCTGATGGAGGCAAACCCTCGGACAGCTTGTGCACAATAAAGACAAGAGGCCAGAGAACACTCTTGGATCCTGCACAACTCTTGTCCTGAGCAGTCCCCCCAAAACCACAGCAGCTGCATCCAAAGAACCTGCTGGAGATATCACCTTGCTGGGACCACCATGCCAGCTGTGCTGGGGACAACACGGCTGGCAGGGGCCAAAGCCACGGCAGGGAATGTGCCAGTAGCACTGGAGGGCTCAGGTCCGTGTGCTGGGCACAGCACTGATCAAACCCTCCCCCTCCACGCTGGGTACCATTAATCCCCATTTTCAGTGTTTCTTTACAGCTGCCATAAAACATAAAAATTACCCCCTCTGTGCAAGTGTGAATAGGATGTACATGACACATGATGGTAGGAAACACCCTGAAGTTTTACAAGGATATTAAAACTGCTGGGTATTTTTATCATACCCCATTAAATATGCCATCACAAACATTTTTTCTAATACAAAAGTTACATCCTTCCCTCCGCCCCCCCAACTAGGATCATAACTTCCCACTCCCCATGTTGGCTTCATTTAGCAGATTTGATGTGTGATTTCTGGAATACTTTTTTAAGACCTTAAAAGATAGCAGAGAGGTTTTCCCCATAAATGATTCAAGAAGGTAATCCCCAAATCTATATCCCATAACATGTTACTATATTTCCTTGAAAATAATACTTCCACTGAAGTTCAACTTATTGAAAGTCTGAAACAATTTATTTTAGAAGGAAATGCTGCAATAAACGTGACATGAATGACCCTCCTGAAGCCTATATATCTCTGTTTGTTGTTTATAAAGATAACTTTGTCCTGTCAAAACTGTCTAGTGACAAAGTTACATAGTACACACTTGGAAATAACAAGCTCAATACCAATATTTAACAACCAAAATGTATATGTTAGCGTGATGATTTAAATGAGAAGGCAGACATTTGTTGTTGCTGAAAACCAGGAGATAATTACGTGTATCAAAAAATGCTTATTACGAAATAGCAGTTCTTCCACCAATATTCCTCTAAAAGGAACACACAGAACGTGTGACAGATTATCAAGAGGGTAACCACGTTTTTTACTGTCACAGGAGAGGACTTGCTGCCTTTCAGACGCGTCAGACACCAAAGAGGCAGAGGAAGCCAGCAAAGCAGTTGCAGAGTCTCTGCTGAAGCAAACTTTCCACTGAGTGCACGACTGTGACAGAGCTGCCGGCACCATGTGCAGCTGCTCCTACCAACCCAGCAAATGACTAATTGCTTATTTTAACAGCAGCACCAATTTAGAGAAGAACCCTAAGGACGCTAAGCCAACAAATGGGCAGCTACATTAGCCGGAACATCATTTTTGAGAAGCTTCTTACAGAGGTTGCTTTTTCCTATCACTCAGTAGCGCTGGCACATTAGACTGTGGATAAAGGTTCTTTGTAAGCAATAGATATAACGGTAAGTGCAGCCCTAAAAACGCTAATTATCAGCTGAAGTGCAGTATCTAAAAATGGCATAGTTGCATTTTCCAAACACAAACTTGGACTGAAACCACAAAAAGTGTCAGTAACATCCAAACTTATAACTTTGCAGGTCAATAAAAAGTCACGGTTTGGGTCCTGGCTTTTGAGAACCACAAAGTAACATGGAAATACGTCACGTTTTTTGAGATACTCAGGCACAGCTAATTGAGGTAGACATGCTCACCCGTCTGACAGCAGCCTGGGACACCGCTGCAGTGCTGTAGCCCTTCTGGAAGGCATTCTCAGACTGTTGATATGGTGGCCTGTGGGGCACCAGATCCAACAGCACAGACCCACACACTTCACAGAATCCCGCTGGATGCATCCCTTACCTAAACACCTGTTCTGACTGTCTCTTTCCCGCACACACCTCCTGCAAACTCCTGAATAAAAGACAGCCAGTACACACAAAGAGGAGATGGGACAAATGCACCATGTAAATAGTGTATTCCTTATTCTAGATTTAAATATAGAATGTTAAGAAAAGCCTTCTCAATTTCTTCTGGAAGAACTTCTGATTACTGTGCCTGCGTTTTCCCTGTTGTTACCTGGATCATAAAGCTGTCAGCCACAAACTTTTATTCTTACTTCAAAAGTACTCTGAATGCCTTGTCTTTTCCTAAGGTCACCAGAATCCCCATCCAGCAACAATCACCAGTCTGGAATTAATAAATCCGAGGTTATGAAACAGCGGGAAAAATCATAAGTAGGAAGCTGAAAAGGGAAAATTCCCTTACTTTCCATGTATCCAAGCGCCACTGGATGAATCCTCAGGCAGCAATTTTTTCCTAGTAGCAGCTGAATCTTAGCCCTTTTCCCCGCAGGGCTGTCCTTCGCATGCTTTGGTTGCTCAAAGTGTGAGCCCCAACATCCTCTTTTGACCGTCTCTAATTAAGCAGATGGCTAGTGGATTCCACTTTTAACTATAAGGAAGGAAACTAAAGGGACGTTCTGCTTTTGTAGCATCTCTGGAAGTGCTCAGCAGACAGACCTCCTTTTAAAAAACAAAACACAACAAAACCAAGAAAGACAGACAGACAAAGACAGACAGACAGAGAGGAGGAAAGAAAGGAAGAAGGAAAGAAAGGAAGGAGACAAGGAGACAGAAAGACAGAAAGCCAACTCTAGGTGCTCAGCTTTTCTTAGAAAGACTGTTACTTCTTGCTGTCCATTACAAAACGCAGTGTTATTTCCTAGGATGCCGAGTTTGTAACTTTTTCCCCAGTTGCTTAAGCACTGAGGTGTATTTTTTTGAATGGAGGGCCTCCCAGCATCGGTGACACCGAGCCCGGAGGGGCCCCGTAAGGGCCTGGGGACCCCGTCTGCGGGGGGAACCGCCGGGTCCCGCATCTGTCACAGCCCGGGNACTGGATGAATCCTCAGGCAGCAATTTTTTCCTAGTAGCAGCTGAATCTTAGCCCTTTTCCCCGCAGGGCTGTCCTTCGTATGCTTTGGTTGCTCAAAGTGTGAGCCCCAACATCCTCTTTTGACCGTCCCTAATTAAGCAGATGGCTACTGGATTCCACTTTTAACTATAAGGAAGGAAACTAAAGGGACGTTCTGCTTTTGTAGCATCTCTGGAAGTGCTCAGCAGACAGACCTCCTTTTAAAAAACAAAACACAACAAAAACAAGAAAGACAGACAAAGACAGATAGACAGAGAGAAGGAAAGAAAGGAAGAAGGAAAGAGACAGAAAGACAGAAAGCTAACTCTAGGTGCTCAGCTTTTCTTAGAAAGACTGTTACTTCTTGCTGTCCATTACAAAACGCAGTGTTATTTCCTAGGATGCCGAGTTTGTAACTTTTTCCCCAGTTGCTTAAGCACTGAGGTGTATTTTTTTGAATGGAGGGACTTCCAGCATCGGTGACACCGAGCCCGGAGGGGCCCCGTAAGGGCCTGGGGACCCCGTCTGCGGGGGGAACCGCCGGGTCCCGCATCTGTCACAGCCCGGGAGCCGCCGCTCCTGCCCAAAACGCTGCCTCCAAACTCTTCAAAGCCAGTTGGGAGCTTGAGGAACTCTTCACGTTCTGGGGCTCTCGCCTCGCCACCAGCAACAGCAATTAAAACCGGGCTGATGAGGCGCAAACCCGAGCAGACCCCCGTCCCCCCGCCCCGTTCCGCGGCCGCTGGAGCAGGGAGAACCGCGGCTCCGTCCCGCAGGGTTCATTCATCGCGACGGGGACGGGGACCCCCCGGACCTGNTGGGATAAGGGGCAACAGCAGCATTTCCACGCAGCCCCAAGGGACCCGGGCCGTCCAACGCGACGTGGCCCTGCTGGGGCTTCAGTGTCTTGCTCCCTCCCT
>VXBW01008314.1:920001-949568 GCA_013400375.1 Thinocorus orbignyianus | reverse complement strand
ATCCTTCTCCCCTTCTACCCCCTTCCCCCCAGCCCCGTTATTCCAGTTCACCCCCATCTCTCCCTCCTCTTCCCCAGGCTCCAGTCTCCACAACTCACCCAGCCAGCTCCATTCTCAGACACCAAGCCGCTCTCCCCACCACACATTCGGCCACCAGACACTGGGAAGTCTTTAAAGTACAGGTGGAAGAAGCCAAAATACTTCACCTCTACCAAGCTGTGTGGTTTCTTACCAAAACACACCAGGTTTTCTCCTGCTGGAGTGACTCCTTTGCTCTTCTCCAAGGGAAGAATTATTATTTCTCAACAGAAAAAAGCACAACTACTGATTAAAAGGTGTTTTTACTCTGAGATATGACTGTTGGCCAAAATATTTAATCAGAAATCCAGCATGTGTGATAAAGTTGTGCAATTCTGACAAAACTGTATGCCATTGATGGACAGCAACCTCAGGAAAGGCAGAACAACTGCAGCAGGGGGGCAATGGGAAGGCTTGAATCCCACTGGAAATAGCACCGATACCTAAAAAGTCACAGAAATCAGCGCTAGCAGACAAGTCTCCACTTGTTTAATTTCCACCTAAGCCAGATCCCCCCCTCCTGAACACACAGCGATGCATTTATAACCAGCGCCGTTCGCAGAGGGAACTTGGATGGGCTCACCGTCTCGCTGAAACCTATGGACATTTTCCACGGACACGCAGCAGGCCAAGATTTCATTCCTGGGAATCGGTGACACCAGAATGCTCAACACAAGTATAAATTGCATCTGTGCTTCCAAAATAAACAACAGCACAATACCTTCCAGCTGAAGCGATTTGGCCCGTGCACCACCGGACTCCTGCCTCCAGCACTGGGGCCAAAAGCTGTGCTAGCCCGTGAAGATTTCTTGGCTCTCCCTGTAGATTAAAAAAAAAAACAACCAAACAATAATAAGAGTTCGCTGTGCTGGGGAGGGAACAGCTCAACAGCTGCACGTGGCGTTTCCAAGCAGATGTGTGAGAGGCACAATGATATTTGGACCACAACTGGCACATCTGTGCAAGCACCACACATCAGAAGAGCCCAGGGTAAAAACCAGACCAGCGGCAGTGCCTGGGTGGCACAACTGGGAGAGACACAGCAGGCAGACAGGCAAAAACAACACAACAGGGTGTCAGACTCCGGAAAAGACTGCTTGTACACACACTCCAAAAGATTTTTTCAGCCATATTCATCACCACCAGGTACTTCAGGGCAGTACGTTTACACTGAATCAGAACAGACACCACCAGGTTTTAAGTTGTTGGTTTTATTTTTAAAGAATCAGGTAACAAAACCTAAAGGTTTCATTAACTTTAAATGTTAAGGATTAGTATTCCTAGTACAACTAAATAATCTTCCAGCTAATCAACTCACAACAGGTTACTGGAGCAGTTTTAAGACCTAACTTTACGGATTTGGAGGTGGGAACCCCTAAGAAATACACGGATGTGCTGGGAGACCAGAGACTGTGCCCGTGGTGTAGGTTCCTCTGCTGGTGTCTCGAAGGAGCCCCATGGAGCCCAGCCACCCGCTGGCACTCCATTGTACTCTGCTAAACCTGAACTTCCAGGCTGCCACACATCAGTAGAAACCAGGAGGATAATTTATTTTCCTTTCCGTGCTTCATACAAAATTTAGTTTCCAAGTTTATTGGTTTTCCCCCCATTTCCTTGAAAACATCAGCATTTGGGCTACTCCCAATGTGGGCAGAGACAGCAGTGGGCACACCAGTGCCTGCTCTGTCAGGGCTGCTGTTCCCCACGTCCTGCTCTCTCCTGTGCTTAAGACTCTGTGCTTCATTAGACGGAATGACATGAGGGAATTTTTCTTCCAGGTGAATTTGGTGGAGATACTGAGGCATGGTTCGTTTGCTCTGGGGATTTATTTGTCCTTTTCCACAAATAAACTGCAATACCTGTATACAGCCACAGCAGCTTTAATTATGACTTAATTCACACTGTGCAAGTGCCCACAGGCCAGATCTATACATTCTTAAATTGATTTTTTTTTTTTTTTTTGACCTTGCATCACGACTCTCTAACCAGCTTCTCCTCAGTTTCACAGGGAAAAGATTCCTTTAGGAATTGTTAAGGTAAGATAATCCATGAGTTTGTCTGATAACCTTTGGCTGCCAATCAGGCAGACGGCAGGCCAGGCAGAAGATGCACTCAGTACTTACCGAGTCATTGCACTTACATCTAAAGATCTGTGTACTATTAAAACAGCGATGTACTGAAATCTAGAGATACATTCAGCCAATGAAATCATGCCATTTGATATTTGATGTTCAGCTTTTCTGCTGTCAGCACTACTCAATAAAGCTGAAACAGTATAGCTCACTTCAAACTGAACAGAAAAGCTTTTCTCTCTCTCCTGCTCTGTTCTGTACATACACGACTTGTTAGCACACCGTGTGGCAGCAAACCCAGGACTCCTCATTATCCTAATGAGGGCAAGTTTAAATATTGATCCAGTTGGTAGCAATGGGAGGGTGGGGGGAAATGAGAATGTGCAAGACATCCAAAGAGGCAGAAATACACCAGATTAATATATTTGCCTGAAACCACACACTTAAGATTCTATTTTAAAATTTTACTTGGGTCCTGAAGAGTAATTGGTAGACTTACATTTCAACAGCTGGTTTTGAAAAAGAAATGGCAGCAGTTGTGCTCAGCTGTTGCCATTACAAAAATCTATTCTGAAACATACCGAACTGTGAATAACATCACAGAAAATCTGTAAAATGCGGCTCATTTCAATGCCTAATTGCAGCTGAGAGACTCAAAGCTAAACAACAGACTATGAGAAACCTGACTCACAATTTAAAGCCCCAATTTCATTGACACCAACATGACGCATCTGATTTCAGTGAGGTACTTACTTACATGACTGTAAAATCTGAAATGTTAACAATGATGAGGGGCCTTCAGAGTAGGAAGCTCCCATCTGCTACACAAAGAGAATCCCCTTAAGAATCTAATCTTAGACTTGTAAAGTTTGTTTTCCAGTTATACTGAGAGGATCGACCAACACTAGTAGGATTCAAAAGCCCGTGCACCGGGATTTCTACTGGAAGTTTCCTGCTTGCACTATAAAAGCCAGAGCATCCCTGCAACATTTGTATTTTTTACATTTTAAATGTCTTGGCTCATAATTGGCAGTGAGGTTTTACAAGCTGAAAAGAGAGAGGACAAGATGTTTAAATATTCTCAAAAAATCTCTAAAGCAAACGAGCATGCTTTTGGCTGTAATGATTTCTAAGAAAAAAATTATTTTCACTTAAACCCAAGGACTAGCCACTTCATCCTCACTTCTGTAAGGGACTGAGAAAGCAAAACCAAACATTACTATAACTTTACAGCTTTCAAAGGACTTTTTGATTATGGCTAACAGTTCAGCATTTTGCTGATACATTTTCACATGAATTAAAACAGAAAGTGAGCTGTTAGTATACATTCTATAGATGGGCAAAACCCAGCCTCCTATGACATGACACTCTAAGTAGTAGAAAAGGCCACTAGATGCCACACTATAAATTGTATTCTAGCCAGAAAACACAAAGCATTTTAATCCAGAATACACACTTAAACATCACAGACTGTTCAGAGTATCACAGGTTCTATACATAAAACCAGGTTTCAAACCTTATGTATGTTCATCTTAGCACTCCCAATATGTTGGCAAAGCTTTGAAGCTTTTCCTTCCAAATCAGTCAGTGCTGAAACGCACACAGAGTATCATGAACCTACACGGACCCAGATTATTATCTTTTTAATCTCAGTATTTTAGCTCCTATGTTTTCACAGTTTGAACACAAAGAAATCAGTGACAGGCTCACTGCTAGAATACAAGCGTGGTTAAGCCTCCACCTTTTGGAGAAAGCAATGTGATCTGATGTTGGTAAGATCTGCTGATCTTTCTTTCCAGTTCAAAGCCAAGAGTCACTATTTAGTTCCATTAACCTTAAACCAGCAAGCTGTCCTCACTTTCAAGCCAAGTTTTCTACGTCTTAGCTAAATACATTTAATATCTGAAGATTCACAAATACCAGAGTAAGAGAGCAGATAATAAAACATGGTTTTAATCTTTTAATAAGATGCAGAGAAAACATAAACATACCCTTCCCTGTAAGGTACACAGCATAAAACAGCTTTGAATACTGCTAGAAAACTGTATCTCTTTCAAGCTTGCCTAAATAAATCAGGGGAATTTGTCCAGCATCCCTCACTTTGAACTCGGAGAAAGCTCTGACTCACTCCTTTGTAGTACTTTCTAGTATAAGGAGGTTCACAGGGTCAACTTTTATCCCTAATCTTGTGGAACATTCTTCAATACCTCCAACTCCAGCAGCTTTACGCATGCCAAAACACTGACTCCAAAACTCCAGCAGCAACATTTAAACACACAGAAAGTGAACCATAGGTTAAGTAATTCCAGTAGTGCTCCTACCTTACCCTAGTTGTACCTAGATCTTTCCATAAATTGCACTGAGGAAAAAGCAAGACCAAGTGATTCAAAGTGTGATTTTTTCTTCAAAGTTTTATGTTCTTTGCATCTGACAGTGAAGAAGTAAAAACGTTTCATTAGCTACTATTAGATACTATATATCTATTTAAGTGTGATAAAAACCTTACTGCTAAACGAATCTTACTTCTTGAGTTTCTTCAATTTCATTCTATGAAGAAGAATTAAGGTGAAGGAATTTTATTTTTCTCCTAAATTGCCTTTCAATTTTTTATTTTTTTTTAGCCTTCGGGGTACCTGTAGGATTCAACAGCAGCTTTCAGAAAAATAAAGTAGCACCATAACTTAAAACTTGAAATGAAGAAATATGGTTTTCAATATGCAACTTTACAGCAATAAAAAACTTGACATGGTAAAACAATATTCACACATTCAACTAGAAATGCTAGAAATTAATTAAGAAATCATCATCAAAGCCCTAAAAGCATCCCAAGCCTCTCTGGACTTCACAGAGCTAGGACTGATGAGGGGGTGCAGCAAAGAAATCTCAGGTTTTGTCAATTATGTCCAGGCTGGTATGAACCTGAAGATATTAAAAAAAAAAATACATCCTTTCAACATCCATCTGCAAATATTAAAACATGCACAGAGTACAGAAATCAAATATTTTTGTAATACAGGGGAACATTAAAAACAGTATCTGAGGTCAGTGTGTTTCTGCTAAGAACCAGGTACAAATGCAATACGTTGGTTCCTTGTGCATGAAAAGCAAGTACAACATAAATAATTGAAGTGAGAAACAAAGTAAAACAGACAAGGTATGAAATATGAGAGATCTGTAGCATTGCCAATAACTATATCATAAACCATAATTTAGGTCAATGTGTATTCTGCAACAAAAAGTTATGAAGGAATGTCTGTTTCTACAGCCCTGATAAACTAAGATTTGGACACACCTAAATACTTCTAAGGAGACTGCATCTTGCCTTCCTTTCATTTAGAAACTACAGATAGGAAAAACAACTCTGGTAATACCTTCCAATAAGATTTTGTTGTGGAATCACATAAATGAAACACCAATTTTCTCACCTCTGCAGCTTGTCAGACACTTGTTGCTAGAGGCTGTGACCTGGTAAAAAAAAAAGGTCTTATAGCCATAAAGTAGAGATGCCAGAAGGCATGTTCTCAGAAATCAGCGTGAATACAGCACCACTTCGTGTACCAGTCTTAAGTCCTCCTCAAAATGCAACATATACTCAGCAATACACATTAGTCCTCTGACCTTGGGTATCGACCATCTCAATATACATCAGCAATGCACACGAACAGCTCTTACACTTCTCCAACAAATTTTTGTTACAGGCATTCTGGAAGTTTCCAGTGATTTGCTCACTTCTGAAAATGTCCCTTTTAAGCGATGTGAGACGTATTTAACGGACTTTCATACCCTTATTCCATGAAATACATAAACCAGGTAGGAAGCAAGATTCATGCAGGAACAGTATCCTAGAAACATTATTTTGTTTTTCTTAAAGTCTGTCTGAAACTTGCCAGTTTTAGATACTTAGTCATAAATACATGAGAAATTTCTCCTATAAAACCATAGCACATACCTGAAAATGAAAGAAGCCCTAACTCAAAGACATCAAGAGTTTAGAAAATAATGTCAGACCTCAGCCTACTCTGAGTATTTGCAAATATACAGGGCTGCTTTATTCTCAACAGAACACAAGCTTTGCACTTAAAATCAAACAAGCAGCAAGGCATAACAGTTTCCAGCATCTGACTGTACGGCAGCAATCCGGCACAGCAGCTGTAGCATGTATCAGCAGCTCCAAGAGGGTGGTTCCATCCTTATGGTGTCCAGTGGATTCGCCTCCTTGTGCTTCCAGGTGCAAGGAAAACTCAGTAGAAGTTGTTCTACAAAGGTATATTGGCAAAATTAAACGGTCCTTTTAATAACTAAGAGGGTTATTTTCCCTGCAGTCAGTACCCGAGTTGGAAGATTTGAACTAAGCAATAAATCGCATCAATCGGCCTTTCCCATCATGCTCAATAACCCAACATTAAAGGAAACAAATCATCTGCAGAATGAAAAAGATCTGCTTCATTGAAAGGACCAAAGAAACCACAAAGAGCATTTTTCATCTAACAGCACCCTAATAATCATCCTCCATTTATTAAGGTCAAAGAACCAGCTACTCAAACGGAGGACAGCAGCTTTTCATCATCACCCGTGATATTTAAACTTCCACAGAGTTGGCTCTAGTAATTCAGTTTCCATCAAGGAAATGTAAGCATTATTCAGTGTTTCATGTGGTAACTTGTGATTCTTATTCAGTTCCTACCCGCCCCTGCGCCAGAAATTACACATGTAGAGAACAAGCAGACGTTCAACAAGCAGCCGTAGGTACCTCAAACTACTTCAATTATACAAACAGAAGGGCCAATACAGGCAAACAACAGAATGCCAAGCCAAGAGGTCTAAATTAAGCAAAGGTCTACAAATTCAGATGCTTAATGCAATTTGCTCTTTGAATTTTTCTTCATCTTGTCAACTTATGCATTCTAGCTTGGCTGTTTAATGTGCATCTGATTTCTCAGGAAACAAAAAGGCCAAAGGTTATGTGATTTCTATTTTTGCAATTTTAAAGCAGCATCATATTAAGGAAGGAGACAAAGTCAATTCTCGTCTGGATGATAACAATCCTTCAGACACTGCCGTGGTATGTGCGTAGACGTGTTATGATCTAAAAGATGTTTGACAGTATGACTTGGCACTGATGCTGCTGCATCACACACGCTGGTCTGGCGTGAGTACTACTGCATGTCACCATTCTCCCCTCTCCTCCTCCTCCCTTCCCTGCCGGCGGGTAGGAAAGACAACTGCCAAGTATCCAGGATCAGGGAGAACCTGGGTTCACGCAAAGAGTAGTGACTGAGCCTTTGCTTTCAAAGGAAAATACTCAAATGTTACCCCCCATCACGACAGAAAAGTCAGCTTAGGCTGAATTCCCTGACACAACTCTGTTAAGTGTTTTTCTTCTAAAGAAACACCACCCCTGCAGCTCTAATGTCTCACTGACAGCTTGAATACCAAGATAGGAGGTAAAGCAATGTTTCTTCCCACAGTGTATCAGGAATTCCTTAATAACCAAGGAGATTCTGATCAGCTTTAATCAAAGCATGAGCGTGTGTATTTAAGCAAGAATAACTTGTATTCAAATAATCATTACTGATGGCAAATTAACCTTCTGAGTCATTACCTTTTAAATGTCAGTGAGCAGAGCACGTCATTCACAGCTACAGTATAGATAGCACACAGCCCCAGAAAGATGACAGAACTGGTGTTCACTCATCAACATAAAGTCCTGTTTCTTTTTAAAGTAAAACATACAGTAAACAATTCAGCATTTCCTTTGATTCCAAGTGCTGGTAAAGGCGTGGGAGGTATTATGTGTGATTACTGAAAAACACAAACATCTTACTTTATTTTTTTAAACAATCAACTAGATTCAGAAAAGTTGGCTGAAATGAAACACGACAAAGACCTTCCCAGCAGCTATTGAGCTTTTTATGAACAGAAATGTTATTACACAGTGAAACCCTTATATTACCAACGTTGAACAGCCACCACATATGATCAGATATTACAACAGCAATCCAGATCCCAAACGGCATCTCTAGATGAAGATTCAAGTCGGAACAAAGCAGTTCTTTACAAACTCCATCCCTTATTGTTTTTAAGTATACTGAATAAAAGATTGCCTGTACCTTGCAATGTAAGAACAGTGCAACAAAATCTTTTATTGCTGACCAGGAAACAGTTCCACGTGATTAAAACAAAGACTTGTGTCCTTGTTAAAAAACAGTCAGGTAATTAATAAGTATCAGACACTAATCATGTCCATACAGTTTAAGTCTGCTTCCTTGTGTACAAACACAAGAAAAACGAGTCACTAATTTTCTGCAAAACTAAAAGCCTTAATCACTTTTGAGACTTTTTTTGGTGAGTGAAATGAAGGAAATGGTTCCGATCCAGTGAGTAACTGTCTCGTGAAGTGATCTCAGTAGGAAGATGGTGCTACAGGAAGAGTATTTCTGAAAACACTTTTAACAAATATACACAAGGAGGCAGGACTGGAAAAGCTACAGGTAACCTTAGATTTACAGCCTTACTACCGCAACTCTGCAAGATACAAAAAGGTTTTGTATGAAAAAAACTTTAAATAAAACATCTTTTACATGATTGCAAGTGCATAGTTTACAAGTTCAGCCTCATACACCTGCTGTCAGTTTGACAGCAAAGAGGGACAACGTTCTGACAGATGACAATACAGGATAAGCCCTTTATCACGTTTCACTTTTATTGAACATCTTCCGCAAAGGCAGATTACAACCTTGCTCCAGGTTGCACTCATCAACCTAAGCCATGATAAATCAGTACTTTTCGAAATCCAAATCCTAGTGGTAAGGGGTTAGGTAGTGGTCGGTGTCGGTAGTTAGACAAATTACACCCGTGTAACAGTCACTCAGGAAAGCAGTAACGGTGCAAGAGGCTCTTTGGTGCAAAAAAACTGTCAGTGATGTCATTACGAACGCTACTGAGTAGAAAGCAACCCAATTCACAACTCTTCCTCGCAGCGCTACAGAAACACTAAAGGACATCGGAGACCCCCATATCTGGAGCAGTCTGCGAAGAAATATCACCATTAAAGAAAAGCTGTATAAAAATCCATGACAGCAGACCTAAATGAGAAAGTATATCCAATCGTTCATCCTGAAATACAGGTCAGGTACGGCCCAGCTCTACAGCAGGCAAATTAAATAATCAGATTGAAGGTGATCTACGCACTGAGACCTGAAAGATCACTGCCTTCACCTTACACCCATGTATATGGGCGTTTACGTGGCAATGTACTTGCATCATCTGAACCTTCAGTAGTGCCTAAAGAACACACTGCTTACATACCAGCATGCATCCAGAACACAGTCATATTTCAAACACCTAAAATTATGTAGAAACCCCAGATTTCAAGTGAAGTCTAAGAAATCCTAAAGTAACTTGCAATCCATCTATCTACTGCCTCGTGGTATTTCTTTTTCAAACCAGGTAAGTGTAACAAAAACTTACTTGTGACTTTTTTTTCCCCCCAAACTACAATGTATAGGCCGATCCTCGCGTAGATATACACATATATACAAAATTTATAGAAAAACCAAAAGTCCTGTAGACAAGATCTCTAACTCGAGCGGAAAAACACTACATATACCATAAAGGAGAAACGGAGATAAAGGGCCGATTCTGTCACCACAAGCACTTCTGGTTCCACACTGACTCCAGTCGTTATTGCATGCATTAGGTGCCCAGAGGGACAAAGCTCTGGGGACAACGGAGCCACTGTCTAAGCTGCTCTCCCAGGACATCTCACTTCCAACCTGATCTAAAAGTCAAGGTAACTATTTAGCACGTCAAGTAGAAGATGAGGAACAAAACCTCATGTGATTTGCTACAGCATTAGGTGGAGTTATTTGCACAACCTGGCTGGGTTTAACAAAACTGCAAGTTTCCATTTCAAACTCTATTCTAACTTCCAACACCTGCACAGTAAGAAACAGAAAAGATAAAATACGCAGCTGCTCAGACACTCATTTAGAACTACAGTCTCTAAAATAATTCTGTTTTTTTAAAATGCAAGTTTGCTTCACTGAACTATCACTGCAAATCCTACAAATCCTACTTTTTTTTCTTTTTCTTTTTTCTCTTTTAACTTGTGCCTGCCTCAGTGTATTTCGGGATACAGCTGAAACACGTGCACCCCCTGGCTGTCACGGGTAAGACACAGTACTTGTATCTAACTTACATTCATTTTGAACTTCAAATTTATTGAGGCAGTTTATATCAATGTATCCATAAAATAATTCAGAAATAACCCAAGTATACCATTTAAACATCTTCATGATTTATCCATTTACACACTCAGTACACAAACAACCCAGCCTCTGTACAGGTTCATCACATGCAAACCACCCATAAAGACAAAAAACTTTAATTAAAAATAAGTCACAACTCAGTGTACTGTTTCAACTGCATCTCCATTTACCAAATGGCACATTGAATATTCTCTAAAATAAGATGTTTTTAACAATCTTGTTAAAAAATTCTTGGGCAAAATATTTCTAGACTTAAAAAACATCAAGATTTTTCAAAACACTCAAGATACTATACAACTTAGAGTAACCTTGAAATAGGTTTACAAGGTTGTTAACCAAGGTATTTACATACCAAATTATGTAAAGCAAAAAATCCGTATTTCTAATGACAAAAAGGTGATGCATTAAAGATTTATGAAATTAAAATTAAGGCTCTTTGTTATAGTTCTTTATGTAACTTTACATAATAGCCAACTTTGGAAATGTCAGTCTTGCACATTCTTGTCAATCTGCCGCATTTCAAGCAGCAGAGTATATTAAGTATTACTTTGAATAATTACATTGCTACTTCTAGGTTTGAGCATGCTTTTGAAACACTGTAATTAGGAAATATTTACAATTTGTAGCCTTCAAACTTTATGTAAAAGCACAAGTATGACTGTCTGATTCGAATACAAACAACATACTTGCAAAAACGTTTTTACTTCTCAAAATTAAATGCAAATTACTACAGTCCTAATAAGCAAACCAGCTCTGAAAAGTTTCAATGTGTGCCTGAATGTGGACAGTAGAAGTTATGTGAAATTACTCAGACAGTACTGTTTTTCATTTCAGACTGAGCTATTCTTTGTACCAGACTGTTTTCTTTGAAGTGTGTAGAAAAATTAAATATTTTTTAAAAAAATTGTTCCAAGACCTACATATACGTTCTGAGCTATGCCCGCAGGTTTCTTGAAAAATCAATACTGTCTTGCAGGTTGTAACGATTGGTCCACAGTTTATTTCAGGATGTGTGTTCAACTAAAAGCAACTTGCTGCTTTTCAACGTCATTTCTCTTAAAAAGCACAGTGATATAAAACACTGAAGACAGAACAAAAAAAATAAAATGGAATGGTAACCTAAAGATCAAATTCATTAGCCATTTCTCCTGCTATATCAAAATTTGTAGTCAGAATTGTCTTTATTGACTTTATTTTTAATTTTTGTACACAAAGAAAAACATGTTCATATCCATCATGAACAAAAACTTAAAAAGGCAGAACTAGAAGACATTTGTGTCCTTCACCAAAGCAAAGCTGTGCTAAAGGTTCCAAACATTTCCATTTTTAAAATAAATATTTTCTTTTTTTTTTTTTTTTCTTTTCTTTTCATTGTCTACATTCCAGTCTTCAGAATGTCACTGGAAACTGCAGCCTATCATGAAATACACACTTTTAAACAGAGTCCCAGCTCACTGTGTTTGGTAGCTTGCCATACCATATCCAGCTTGGTTAGGTATTACAGGAGCACCTTGTCCCTGGGCAGGCTGAGCACCAAATCCACCCATCCAGGCAGCAGATGGAGATTGGCTTAAAAAGAAACAGGATGGTTAAAAAAATACAGAAGATAAAAGGAAAATAATCATGCAAGATACTCAAGTTACTTTCAACTCAACAGGCAAACATACTCCCTATACTACTATTAATACCAAAATAAAACAACTACTCTTTAAGGAGTAATTCAGTTTAAGTGCTACAATATATGATTCCTGAAAATATCACAAGCTTTCTAAGAGCCCCACCAGGGTACTAGTTGCACGGGACAATTGCCTCCAAAGGTACATACATATAGAGGAGGCTGAAAATCACCATCAGCGAAGCAGAAATGCAAAAAATTCCCAGTGCTGAACGGGCATGAATACCAGTGACAAGTTTATCAAGGCTTATTATGTTTAATTAACAAAAGATAATGAAGAATTAGGTAAACAAATAAGTTATTTGAATAGAATGTTCCAACAAGTAGGTGTTGTGACTTCAGTCTTCAAGTATAAAAAGCCCACGCAGATTCTGGGATTGTCAGTATATATTTCCTTCTCCCCAGGGTTATGACCCCTTTAGGTAAATACCCAGACTCCCCATCTCAGACTCGCCAGTATTTACTACCTCAAGACAGAATCCGAAAAACATTTAGATATCAGACAAGACTACCATCCAAAACTCTACCACAGAAGATCTTTATGCCTTTGGTCTCCAAACACCCATACACACAAAATATGTGATCGAATATGGGTCAGAGTGACTCACCCCGTGATCTGGTCCATGGAAATCATTAAACATAAGCATTAAGGACACAGGAGTCCACCTAAGCTTGAAACTTTGGGCAATCCTTGAACCTAATGAGCCTGAAACTCACATATTACATTCCTGGAATAGTTAAAAAAATTAAATGCAGTTACTCACTCTACTCCAAAACCCTGTTGATTCCATGCTTGGCCATACATTCCATACGATGGTACTTGCCACCCATTAGCCATATATTGCCCATACTGCTGTGGATTTCCATATACTTGGCTCCATTGCCCCCACTGACTGTAATCCACCTAAGGAGAGAATAATTTGTAGTATTTCAGGTTCTAGAGATGGATTATGTTCCTTTTTGTGCTGCTGAAGGCAACATTTTTGTCTATACCAATCACAAGGCTAAAACGAGCAATAATGAGATCAGACAAGTAAGACATCGTCATGACTTAACGAGATCCTTGAACTGAAAAATGCATTTGTTTTTGAAATACTAAGGAATATTTAGTTGGATAGTCACCTAGTCTGCAGTTAGTGAACTAGCAAGAATCAGCATTACCTCAAAGTTTCTCCCTATCTTGAATCATATCCAGAAGACAGTAACAGACACTCCATCAAAATCACTAGCCCAATTTGATGAAAAACTGGAACATAACTGAGACAGAACATGGAATTTCGTAAGAACTCTACCACAAGACTTAGCTGTTATAGCTGGGAAGGCATGGCAGGTATACACACACAGTTGATTCTGTAATACAATGAAAAGGTTAAAATGCAGTTACCTGTTGGAAGTTTTTAGTCATATCAGGGGACTCTTTACCCCAATAACACTTAACAACATGTCCTTCAATTGTGGTTCCATTAACTGAAACAATTGCATGTGCTGCACTTTCATGGGTTGAAAATCTAAAGAATGTAAAAACAAATTGATGTTATACTTTGTAGTACTTTCACTCGATTGTTAAAAACCAGTAACTCCATACATACAGGAAATCCAGAGAAAAAGACCTGCTTTCACAGATACTCATCTTCTCGGGTAAAAAGATTGGTGGGCACTTTTTAAAGTTCCAAATTTTTCTATGAACATACGGTGACAGCTTTTAATGTTATCAGCAGAAGTTCAAGCAAGCATTATTACAGAAAGATAAAACATTACTACATGAACAAAACCACACGTTTTATTCTCCTTTGTCCATACCTGACAAATGAGTAACCTTTTTCGGGAAACACCCTTATTTCCATAATCTGTCCAAATGGTGAAAAAGTCTGTCTCATAAGTTGATCTACGACATACAATGTTTTTGAATTAGTAAGTATCTTGGTATCCAAAAAGCTTCAATGATAAAAAAAAAAGCAACATTCCAAATCATACCTGTTAGCCCCGAGGCAATTCCTCCACAGTACACTGTACAATTTTTTGGACTCGACTGATTTACTACATCTTCAAATCTCAATTGCTTCGTGTTATCTATAAGAAGAGAAGGCTGGTTTTAAGCAATAGGTTAACAGTAACCACAGAGTCCCAGACATTTCCTTTGTACATGAGCATCAATTCTATATTCAATATTTTATGACAGACCAGTGGTGCTACCACTCCACTGATAAAATATACCAAAAAAAATCCATTCTTTAAAATCTGGAAGCCAAGTTCAAGATGTAATTACGTGACAAGATTTTAGCAACAGCAGTGACGTGCAGGAGAGCAAAGGCAACAGCATTCCACAAAGGCCTTACTTTCTTGTGTACTTTTGGGGGCTGGTGGTTTCCGTGTTGCCCAGTTAGTTCTGATCTGGCGGCCTCCCAGCCACTGGCCTCCCATGTGTACAATAGCGTTTTCTGCATCCTAAAGAGATTAAAATAAAGATTATTATAACACATCCAAACAAGGAGTACATACAAGTCTACTTCTAAGAAAGAAAATTAACTCCGTTGACAAAACTAGTAATGGTACTAAAAAGAATATGAAATTCTGAACAACCACAGCCAGCAGTGAAAATTGAAGTAACATGAAGCCAACCAGAGAAGTGCCTCACAAGTGATTTGGGAAAAACCTCTCTCACATCCACACTTTCTCTACACAGGTTAGAAGCCAACAACAATCACACATACACTACCTTCACACAAGCATCTGTATTAGAATATTTGAAGGCTGCCCAAAGAAGTACAAAGGTCACACAGATGCCAGAAGCAGTTACTGAAATAAAACTACTATAATTTTTATTGTTAGGGAAAAAAAAAAAATCAAATTATTTTGTCAATTGACTGTATTAAAAATACACAAAAGGTATATTTAACAGTAACAGATGAAGAGTTAGGAAAGACTTTTTAATCATCAAAATCCCTTACTGAAAAATTTCTCAGGTGCAACCCAACTAACAGCACGCCATACATGTTTGCAAAATACAGTGTATAAGATCCAAATGTGCACTCAACAGAACAGGCCAAGTTTAGGTAGAAAAATTCTAAGTTCTGGGAAAGCTGAATGGTAGTTACTAAGAAACTAATGCTGAGATACAAACTGAGTGAGCATCTAAGTCTTCTTTGATTTATTATTTCTACACACACTCACCCCATCCCATTCTCTCTTCTGTCCTCTGGAGGCACACAGTGCATGTCTGAGCACAGACCGCTTTGGAAGCTCTAGATATTCAAGTCAGTGTATGAACACAGACACACACACAGAGACACGCGCGCACACGCACACACACAGACACGCACACACACAGACACGCAAAAGAGTCCATGGCCTCCATGGCTTAACTTCTCATCTTGAGCATCAGTTAGAAGACAATCTTTAAGTCCACATTGTAAGCAGAAACATCTAGTAAGGAAGGGATAAGTTTGCTCACATTTGCAAGAAGCAATTTTCCCCCCAATCGCTTTGAAAAAGCAGCACTGCAAATACTATTCGTGTTTGAAATGCTTTTCCAAGGGTACAAAGTTTAACAACAAAATGCCAAGCACAAGGGACAAAGAGAACGTGTGGAGCAGTGAAAGGTGAGCAGCTCACTGGAAGCCTTCACTGGGAGGCAGGACAATGCTACAACAGACTCAAATGCAAATCACTCGAGACCTTGATCCTCCTAAGTCTTAATTACACAGAGTGCTCATTTTGAAGACAATGCATAAATACAAAAAATAATCAGAGATGACCAAGATAGGAAAAAACCCCAACCAAACACTAAAAAACAAAACCAAACCACCAGACAGCAAAACCCCCCCCAAACTTATTCAAGTACCCTTGACCCCAAAATACAATGATTAATTTACAACCTGACTAGGAAAGGAAACGAACTCTACTGAATCCTCTGCCAGTCTTGAGGATCATAGCTGTGACAAAAATGGAAGGGAGTCCATGCCATAACTGTTTCAGTTTGATGCAGTTTAATTTTCTCCTGTGGCGTGCATTAAGACCTCCGGCTAGAGTACCTGAACTGTGGGACTGTATCTCACTCCCTCAAATCTAATGGGACGAAAATAAATCCTGAAAAACAGGCCCTAAACTACCAGCTCAGGATGGTGGTGTCATAACCCCCCAAGGTGCAGCTGCTGTTTGAATGAACAGCAATCAAGATGTAAATTTTTCAAGTACTTTTTAGTATTACATTTAGAATTCACCCATCATTTTTGCAGAATGAATACAGATTTTAAGTTGGAATTTTTATGGCTCAGTCTTAAAAGTAACTTGCATTCCATATGACTGTTACAGCATTTCTCCTACAGTCCCGGAAACCAAACACAAGCCCATGATAAGGGCCGAGGGGTACAAGGCAATAAGACATCTACTCCTCTCGTCTACTTGAGCTGCAACGCAAAATAAACGAAGCATAAGTGGAAAATGACACTAAATCAAATGACACTAAGTCAAAGAATTCAACCACAGTATCTTAAGGCATTTGCATCTCTGAGGAAAAGAAATTTCAACTTTTTTTTTCTGATTAAGATTCAGCTCCAGATAACTGGTACAGAAGGTAAGAGTATTGACGTGTAGGACTTCTGACCACACAAACAGTCTTATATGTCTAAAAGCCTTAATTGTGTTTTTCCTATGCAAAGCATTTAAGGAAAACTGCAGTTTCCCCATCTTGTCCTAAATGTAACTTTAAACACACACAGCTCAATTTTCCAATTAACTCTCACAAATTCCTTATGCTGTCAAACATCTAATTCCTGGTAATTTGGAAGTTGTTTGTTGAGTCAATTGTTATGCTATGAATGATAGGGCACAGCATTACTTATCTGATTTTTATCAGTAATTTAGTGATTAAATTTTGCAAATAACATCTTTATCTGTATCAGAAAAGGATACTAGTCACTTGTTGGAAGCATTTTTTCCCACCACCTGGGGTGGTGCCTCAGCCAAGAGGCCCAAAGCACTACTGATGGGACGAGGCATCCAACTGAGTGCTTCCACAGCCTTAGCTCAACTACCCTGAACGCATCCAAACGAGCTTTCTATGCTCAGGAATCTTCTTGCACAACGTTCTCCAATCCTTCTTCGCAGTGCTCTCATCACACCTTTGTCATCTGAACTGTTTCAACCCTTAACCATAAGCAGCAGAAGTAAATTTGTCACCTCCAGGGAAATTTATGTCCCTTGGGAAAGTTCAATACACAATAAATATAGAAACAAAGGGGCTGAACTGGAAGTGGAAACCAGGCAATTATTTTAAATCTACGCCATGGATACTCACCAGTTTGTTATAAAAAGATACAAAACCATAGCCTTTTGACTTTCCAGTTGCCATATCTTTAACTACCCGTGCGTCCCTGTGAAAAGAAGCACAGCTATATGAGGGTAATATTAATAACCAGCAAAATAAAAACTAAAAGGAACCACACACACTGTATTGTGAGCATAATTTTCTCTTATAAATTCAGTTAGCCCTAAAACTACAGTCATTCCTGAACTCTCCCTATTGCTTCTTTACCTGTTAGAAAAAAGCAGTAGGACAAAAAAAATAACATGTAATAAACATGCAACCTATCCACATAACCTATACTGGCTAAAACTAGAATGTTCAAATTTGAAGTATAAGAGAAACAAAGTTTCCTTTTCTAATAGTCTATCGGCTAGGGTCCGCTAAGGTTTACTGTTCTATAAATTACTGTAACAATTCTATCTAATTTACCATGCATTTTCTAAATAGTTAAATGTCTTCTGCCTAGTGATACAAAATATATGAAATATTAAAAAATCGAAAAAGAGGAAAAAATAGGAATTAAAAGGCATACATGGCCTGTTAACAGATTTCTTTATTTTTCTTGGTCAATTCTCTACCATCATTTTGGAGTTTGGGTAGCTGTAAATTTTGAAAAATTGACATTTTCAGAAATTTAAGAAAGGAGAATAAAACTAACAACAATGCTAAGCACACCAGTACGAAAACAACAAATTTACACAGAAATTTTAGTGAGTAAGTTAAAATGATTGGAAATATAGAACTGCACTGAATATAGAATGTTAAAATGTAAATACTAAAATATGTATATATAAATAATGTATAATAAGAATAAATAGAAATGAGAAAAAATCTACAACTGAGTTCCAGTGTGCACAGTTCCTTGCAGTTAGCCTTCAAGATCCTGTCCATTCTTATGAGCAATTCTGCAAAATAACCAGAATGCTATTACTTTTAATTGTGACTTGGACTTTAGAAAAACTGCAGGTCTCAGGTATAAATATAGATCGAGAAACAGAAACCTGAATTATTCTCTTTAAATTGATTTTTAAAACAGTACTACTTACCACATAAAGAGACAAAAAGCAAAGTAAACAAAATAGCAGAGGTAAGAAATAAGATTTATGACTCATTTAAAAATACGCGTACAGAACAAGAGAAAAATAAGAATTTTGTTCTTAGAAACATATTCCTGTAAAGCAGTACAAAAATGTTCATGGGCAACTTTGAAAGTTTTAAGATAAACTGATAGAATATTAAGCGACCATTTTTGTAGCAGTACTCTTAAGCACATACATACTTTAGCAGTCACAAGGATTTGGGTGATGTTAAATATGGTCAATTAAAACACCAGGTGATTTAGTATCACCTGAATTATGAGAAGTTTCAAGAAACATTCTCTTAACTGACAGAAATGTGCACATATTGTAAATCCACCATTCCCTCATTTAAATGTTATAATCTTAATTCATCCCCTGTTATCATCCAAAAAAAGCAGATTTCATTCTCTTAAGTATCAGCTTTTTTCAGAATGTTCCCAAGTTATTCAACCAGTTGCTTCATTAAATTATATTCTAATTGCCCAGTTTTCTATCCTGCCCATCACACAGTATGAACACAGACAAAATATACTGGGGATGCAACATACACCAGATGTCAAGTCACTACTCTGTACACATTCTGAACAACAAGAAGTCACACTTAGGAGCAGTAATTAAATTTTAATAAAAAGTTGAAGGACATCAGCATATGAATTAGGTTAAAAGCACATTGCTTTCAGCAAAACCAGAGCAAATCACATTACTGCATTCACAATCCCGATATAGATACTGAGATGAAACAACAACCCCTCTGCACCGCCCACCCAACACAAGGAAGTTAACATCAGAAAAATTATCTAAAAAGATAATAAATAACATTTCAACTCAGAAACAAATCATCACTGTCCTATTTTCTAACTGATATTGGAAATGTTTATTATGATACTTACGATATTTTACCAAAAGGAGCAAATGCTGACTTGATGTCTTCTGTTGTTATTTCTGGACTTAAATCCCCAACGAACACATGGAAGTGATCTGAAAATAAATAATTTACTAATCAAATATTTAACTGCTATCTAAAATTTCAACTCCTGAGAAAGTGATGCTCTGCACACAACACTGGGAACCAGGATCGCCCAGGATTCCATCTGATGAGCAGCAGCAACTTAATCTGTCCACTCCAGTTTCCCCAGTTGTAAAGCAGAAACAGAAGAATTAGTTTGCAAAATTCTATTAAACACAAGATGGGAAGGAGAAAAGTTATGTTTCAATGTATTTATGACAAATTATTACCACGTTGTGAAGTATTTACGTAGAAGTGATACTGTGGCATTACTTTACTTACTGGATGTATCTTTTTTCTGGCTACTTGGTGTTGTTGCCCAGTTTACTTTGACCTCCTGAAAATAAGTATAAGATTTAGTATAAATTCACAAAATTCTTACACTTCATAAGTTCATTCAAGGATGGGTTACAACTGTCACAAGTTTACATATCACTCAAGGTCATAGTCAGAACATCACAAAGGCTAAGTTTCCCAAACAAGACTTACTTCTAAAAATTAGTATTTTAAAAATACTATTGTAACAATATTTAACGTTGGTAAACATCTTCCACAAAATGAATGCCTCACGGTTAGTATTTTTACACAAACCTATATTCCTTAAATGTAAGGTTACAATGTAAGCAACTTACCTTTCCCAAAATTTTTCTCCCATTCATAGCAGCTAATGCAGCAGCTGCATCTCTGTGTTCATAAAATTCCACAAAGCAATAAGGGTCATTGCTTGTATGCTGCAAAACAGAAAATCCAACAGAAGTGTTGACCCTTCTGCTATCGGGTTGCTGAGAAGAAAATCCAGGAAAATATATTACTTATAGCTAGAAACGTTAAGAATGATTTGCATTAGATTTATGAAATAGCCTTTGACATTACACTTAAATGCAAGAGTTATTAAGATGGACTTTTTCAAAGGTCTAGCAACTTCTGAAGTCTAGTTTACTTCATATGTGGGGCTCTGTAAGTTTACTAAGCTAAAAATAATTTAACTACCAGATAAGTGATCTGTAGACTGGATGGAAGTCGGGGAAAATGGAGAGAAGAACAAAAACATCTTCTGCCTCACACTCAAAGCTTGAAAGGTTTGTTCCCCAGATACATTTTTGCCAGTTTTCTCTCTCCTCCTACTTAAGAAGTCTTTTGTCCGAAAATAGCTAGCAGACAGCAACCGAAAAGTTGCACATTCTCAGTCTCAAGAGAAAAACATTACACTCAGCAACTGGGAAATATCCCTTTAAAAAGACTCAAAATAATTTGACTGAGGGAAAAAGATATTAGCTGATTGCTTGTTACTCTGTTAAATCATGGCTATAACCTGTTTCAGTAGGATGACCTATCAAATCAGCTTCAAAAACACTAACTGACAAATAAAGCTCACAGAAGTATTAAATGTACCAGAGTATTAAGTACAAATAACATAAAAGTTTTCAGAAAAGTTGATGAGTGGAAAAGGTGATTAGAATGCCAGCTTTAACATTGGATTTAATCTGCCTAATAGATGTAACGAGTATAAAAGCTAGAGCCTTACACCAAAACATCTACATTTACTACTCTGCATGTACATGGACCAAAAGATGATAAACGCTAATATTAAACTCAACAAATTATTTCTTGCCTGGACAAAGAAGGGTCTAGCATGTAAAGAAACTCCTCTGGCATCAGAATTGCTGCGTATCAACCTTCCCCAGCGTCTGGAAGAGCACAGCTCTAACACAAGTTAAGAGTAGGCTTTTAGTAGTATTACTGTTTAAGTTTTGAAAATCCATACGGTCTTATACGGACAAAGAAATTCTAATTCTGCCCTGTAAAACTGGATTGTACATCTTCAGATAAGTTCTGTCTCCAGCTGAACACGGGAAGCTGTTAAGATCCAATAGCTGAACTGATCACAAGGCCCTTATATACCTAAAATAATCATGTGATCTGAAGTCATCCTTCTGAATGCTGTCAGTACTAGCTGTTGCTAAACTGGTGCAAAACGAACATATTAAAGAAAATACCTGAGATCATAAAAAAGAGCTTAAGTCACAATGGCCACAGAGTGCTCTAAAAGCATATTCACTCCAGATGCCCCAAACCAGCAAGCTTTAATTCACCCTTCTCCCCATCCTGCTTCCCCGCTGCAATGGAAACAAGGTTTAGGAAACCCCAATTAAGGCCTTAGAAGATTGAGATTTCAGATTGTGGGGAGGTCTTCTTTAGCACCAAGAACTTGTCTGAACATGAGAAAAGCCTCTCCATGGACAGGCAAGAACCACTTCAGTGTAAGTCAGTGCCTACGAGAAGTTCACAGAGCAGCGATGAGAAGGATGGGGAGCAGGGACACGTACTTTGATGGTTAAAATCACCGCAGCTGCAGGCCGGCTCCAGCGGAGAATCCAACCTGCCTTTGGTGACTGCTGGGTGACAGGTGCCGAGGTCACCCCAGCGCCGTCATCTCCCCAGGACTGAATATAGCTGCAAGTAACTTTTTGTTTATCTACTTATTTCCTAAAGATCTCTCACTTGTTAGCTATACAGTTATGGAAAAATCTTAAAATCATGAAGCCTAAATCAAGGTAAAAGAAGTGCTGGAATTTTTCCTCTGGGTCTCAAGAAATCAAACTGATGCCAGTTGAAGGCTGGACCAGCAGCACCTCATTTCTGCAGAGCATAAGACAGTCAAGATTATTTCTTCAGAGAAAAACTAATAACTGTGCTCTGTTACCCCTCTGTTTAGTTATCTCCCTTCAATAAAAAAATAGAAAATGTGGCAGAGTTCTTCTCATTGCCAAAACATTTTAATGAAGTGCCACAAGGCAAATTATTAGTTAAGACAAAGATGAGAGTGATTAAACAAGCATCAGGTTGACAATAAGCAGCTAAAGCCCCCCCCCAAAAAAGCAGTGTGTCATGTTGAAAGGAATAGAAGACCACAGAGGAACTACTAGCAGTGATCCTAAAGAAGTCTCGTTGCAAGACTTGTCTTTTAATACTTTCATTAACAATCTTGACAAAAAAATAGCATGACTGCACTCAGGAAATCTGTAAGAATTAGTAAAAAGTAGAAAGAGGATACAGAGAAACAGAGTTGAAGAATCAAAGTTTAAACCTAGGGAAAAATTCTGCTTAGTCCCTGCCTGCTCGAAGTTCATCAATTATAAATGCAGAAGGAAAAATATCAGGGAGTGAGAAGTTGCCTAGGATGTGACAGCAAGATCACAGAAACAGCTACCAACCTTGAAAGTATCCAAGTATTTACAAGGGAAGGGAAGAAAGTATTAATACTTACCAACACTTTGTACAAAGACCTTATCTGGAATACTATGGAAATTTTGTCACTTTGTTTCAAGAAAAAAATTAATTGAAGAACAGACGGGTGCAGACAAGAGCGATTTGCACAGGCACACGAGGGGCTCAGGAAGAGCCAAACTTATTTTGAAGGATTTTTTTTTACTTTTCATCCATAGTGAAGAAGCATTTATTCAAGAGAGAAAAGAATTACTGAGGGTCACGTTCAAACAAAATGGAAAATGTACAAAATAGCCATGAATAACACTTGAAACAATAAGGTTCCTGATCATCAGAACAACGTGGTTCTGAAAAGAGGGGGTAACAATCTTTTAAATAAAGGGGAATCTCATCATCAGCTGGCAAAAAAGCAAAAGCACAGGGCTACACACAACAAAAAGTCTCTCCTGCAAAAAGTTATCCCCAAAGCCAAACATAGTCAACTTAAAAATACCCACTACCAGTAACGTTAAAAGAAGTCCCCAACTCCTTTTACTTTGCACAACTTTATCTTAAGTTACACAATATTTGCTACCCCCTGGACATGGAAGGCCTTACCTCTGTTATCATTTTACAGCTTTTGCATGGTCCAATCTGGCTGAACAACTGAAGTATAAGAACTTCAGTCACATCTCTGGAGAGGTTTCCTACATAGCTACACAAAGAAACACAAAATCAACATTTTAAAACAGAAATTTTCATATTTTCAAATGTTATTACATTTTTAAAATCTTAAATTACTATGAAAAAGTCTCCCTTTAAATATCCCAAGTATCTCAAATTAAGACAGTATTTACAAATTATTTCATGACACAGTTCTAATGCAGCACTCAGGTGCTTTCTAATACAAAGTTGGCCACACAACTGAGAACATGAAGCTTGATTCAGACGTAATCCGGGACACCATCATCTAGTGCCAGTCATTTCTTTGGCAGAGAAATGTCAAAAGCAGGAAGAACACAGCTCAAGAATGTTGGGGAGAACAAGCAACTGACCAGTCAAAGCAGTTTTGAGTTTCCCTTCCCACTGAGCATCTAATTGAGACTATTTCTGAATTTGGGTATGAACACTCATCTAACTCCCATTAGTTCAGCAGCAGGAATTCAGACAGGAATTGCGTTGCCTTGCAAGCAACCAACTCCATTTTTCTGTTTTCCTGAACATTCGGAAAACCAGCCCACTCACAGACAGGCAACACAATTTATGCAGTTTTATGCCTTAGGAATATATCTCAACAGCTACCACCTCTGTAAAACTCCCCCAAATTCTGGCAGTCTTCTTTTAATATCACACATACTTCCTGATTTTTTTATTTATAAAACTGTAGAACTAATTCTAAGTTTTGAAATACCTGTGAAGTTTAGACAGAGTCCTAGACTTCCCCAGATAGCCAGAAATCCAACAATACAGTCTCAGCACTGCTTCTAGATACCCTGCTACATCTTACACTCACAAAAAGTAAAACCAGGTCACAGAGCTGGATGAGAAAGAGCAGCACATGCAAAACCAAATTCTTTAAAAAAAAAAAAGTGACTAATTTGTACTCAAATTGCAAAGTGATCAGTTACAAGAGGCTTGTCACAGCAATGGAAGTCAAATCATCAGCACAGGGACATTCGCTATCTTTACAAATAAGCCTGTCACTACAAAGTACTCAAATGCAATCACTAACACGAGTAGAACTTCTGCGATTTAACTGTTGAAATAATGCATATTTTATTCATTTGACCCTGCCCTATTACAGAATGTCATAATACAGTAAACTAAAGTTGAGCTGTTAACACGCTTCAGCAAACACAAACGCGAACCAGCGTTTCTTAGTCCATGCATAAGCCAAATTCTTTTGAGTACAGCAACTTAAGTGCACACTTTTGTTTAACGGGCTTCCCTCTAATATTCTGAAAAGCAACTTCTGTGTCTGACGACTGGACTTTCACCAAGCTTCAGCAACATTAACATGGACACTATTTGTTTTCATCTGAACACCACACAGTATCAACAGATTTTTGTTTATGTTAAAGAATAACAAGAGCTATGAAACAGTTCTGCACTTCTTCAGCTCGGGCTTAAATGCTGTAAGATCCAGAGTGAGTTTCTATATATCCCAGAGTGAGTTTCTATATATCCCATCACCTGAATATAGCAACATCCATTAAAAGCCTTCATCGACTCATTACTGTCTTACTAAACACGCATGAATTAACAGAAGTCGTTAATAGAAGATACAGCCACAGACTGTTTTGTCACAAAGCATTTCAGCAAAGTTAAAAACTGCAGAACCGTCAGACCCATTACAGGTCCAACGACTCGCCCACCTCACTGACTTTGCCATTCCCTCTTCTGAAAACTTCGCGGTTAAACATTTATCCACACCTTCTGTCTGAAACCCTAACTAAATTTTTGTTAATCATTCACCAAGATTAAACTGTAAATCGCTAATAGTTTTAAATAGAAATATTAACCTTTGCAGATACTACAAAAATCAGGTGGAAAGTATAGTTATCAGTAGGAATTCTCACAAAAAGTATCAGGGCTGCTGTGAGCTCATTACCAGTACTTGTTTCCTCTGTACGTTGTAGAACTGTATCAGCACCGCACCTCAGTGGTACACAGATATAGGCACCTATAAGGTAGCACTGACATTAAATTAAACACAGTGAAGTCCTACTAATGCTATTTATTTCTACTGCAAAATCAGATACAGTGAGAAGTTCAATTAACACTCCAGAAAACCAAAATTTCAACCTCTCTGCACAGTATTAGTATGAATTTTGGAAACGCAAGAATTCTGCAAAGCAATCTGATTAATTCCTCTTGGTCTGACTCAAAAAGCCAGGAATAGGTACTCCTTAGAAATCTATACGATTAAGGAAAGATAAATGACAGACTGCTAGAAGAGATACTAGGTGGTTTTCCAATACCACTATGTCCTTCACCATGATAGCTGTGCGCAAGAACGGTGCATCAAGAACTTTAGCCATCAAACAGTCTGACTCTTCATAAAAATCAGCAGTGTGATTCTGGAATACCCGATTGCTAGATTCAACTGGCATGTGAAGTCCTAATGGTCCATCAATTCTCTCAATGCATACGGTAAATACTGCCTTGATGTGTACTATTACCATCATCAGAAGGTATTGATACCCTTCACAAGTTGGTAGCATTGATGCTTGAGTAATACACACGCTGAAAATACTTCACAATAAAAGATTCATGTAACGAGGGCAACATCAACAGAGATCCAAATCTCTTGAACTGCATGTGAAAAGGGGAATACAAACCTCTACAAATTTGAAACAACACTCTAGAAAATCAGACTTGATGGTTACTTTCATGCCTTTAAAAAAAGCAGGTTGCAGTATCATCACCTCCTTCAGTACAGTTAAAGATGACTTAAAAAAAAACACAGGAGCAAACATCTTCAGTGTAAAATGTTCGAATGCTGTGCTGAATACATTTCTTTCCTTAGTTATACATTTGGAACTGAAACCTTACCTTTCTGGAAATACAAACCTTCCCCAGCTGATGCTAACCACCTGCCATGTACCGCCAGCCTACTGGGGCACCCACTTTTCCCCTTTCTAGCTTAATTTATACATGATATAACATAACATACTATTTTCTATTCGACCTTAAGAAATCAAAATAAGCAGAATCACAACTAAAGAAGAGACATGGATTTGAATGTGCTATCACACAGTATTTCAATCTTTTCATTTTGTTACATTCTAGAGGATATATTATTCAAACTTTTTAAAACTTAAAAAAAATCAACAGAGAAGCAGCGCTTTTACAGGCTGTTGTCTTGGTTAATGTGACAGGGCAGCAAAAGTTGTGGCTTTTTGCATATGGGCAATAGTGTTTGTTCGCTTCTGCAAGCTTAAAGCACTTCAATACCAAGCACATAGGGAAAAAAAACCCCAAACCATGCATGTATCTCCCAATAAATGTCAATATATTACACTTTTGAACACTGCTGACAACACAATGAATAAGAAACTGCATTTGAAATTCAGAGATCTTAGAAAATTCTCTAAAGAAGGGTGTATCAGCAAGTAATGAGTTTTAGAAATAAACTCTTTAACTTGAACAAAAAAATTTCCTCTTTGTGAAGGTATAAGAGGTTTTCATTGTATCCTAGGCAGGTAAGGAAGCAAAGGACATCTTCAGCCGCTACTTTTAGGTCCACAAAACTCCCCTACACACTACTTGGGAGAAAAGAGAAAATACATTTTCACACAGACAGCATGCAAGGAACGGCAGATTCTGTATTTAAATGAAGAAAATACAATAAGCAATAAGGTGAAAAGTCCATAGAAATTCTAGTAGCATCTCTGCCCAGTGCTAGTGGAGATAAAACAGCACCAAGAAAAACCCACACTGAAGACTCCACTAACAGACAGTGCTCCTCTACAAGGGAACTGAACCGAAGGGAAGCGCTAGAGAAGGGAATCCAGCTCCTGGTTCACAGCTGAAATCTGACTTCTGCACCCCATCCAAATTCCACCACGCTCAGAATACACCACGGCAAGGCCAAGGATACAACAACCTGCATGTATTCAGTGACTGCTCATCAAGTTTTTTCTAACCATTAATCAGAAGAACATACAAATTTAGAACTTTTCTTCCAGTTATCAGTGAGGGCTGGTAATACTAGCAACGCATAAAGTTTCTGCTAGCTTAGTTTCCACTTTAAAGTAGAAAACGGACTTTGATACAGCTTGTGGTGGAAGGACATCTGACAGTACTCACAGAAAACAAAGCTTTCAAGTGTTCTATAAAAAAAATAAATGCAGGAGCCCACAGCTCATTTTAGGACCAGCTGGAAAATTACATGTTGTGAATTTTCTCTATCACGCTTGAATTGAAGGAGGTGACAAATCCTACAAAAAGGGCTCTCTTTCTCAAGTTATCTTCAAATTGTTAGAGCAATAAAGAAAACTTTCTGGCAGAAAATATTGAATGTTATTTTTCACATTTCTATAAAGGCCTACGAGTTATGAAATGTGAGAAATAAGAATGCAAATGATGTTTGTTTTCTATATTAAGCCCCAGAAAATATTTTGAATTCTTAAGAGGTTCATGACTGACCTATCATGACTGAAAACAACACAACAGACCTGTAAGTACTGCAAATAGGCACAACTATTATTCCTGAGATATTTAAGATGGGCATAAACGTTAGGTGAGCTGTGTAAGCAGTGCACACACAGGTTTTTCTTCTTATAATTAAGAAGAAAAAATCCTTGTAAGTATTTAAAAAGAAAACTCCTTCTTAACCTACAGGCTTAGTTTTTATTTCCTGAAGGAATAAATGAAATACCAAAGACATCCATAAAGTATCACTTAAACTATCAACCAAGAGCTTATGCATGTGGTCAAATGGCTACAGAAACATTCCCTCTTGACTGACATCCCCCCACACCTCCCGTAAAAACAAACAAACAAAAACAAACAAGGAGTTCAACTTAGAATATCATTGGTTATTCTTGGGGGACAGTGAGTTTTATTTCTATGATTGATAACTGCTATGGATGAGAAGTATTACCCAGGATAATAATCTTTAAAATACAACTTCTGAATTTAAAGATAAAACAGGAGGAGACACGAAATGCTACAGCAGAATTTTCGTGTTCTGTGAAAAAGCCCTCAAACAACTACAGGAAAGTTACTACATGACTTGACTGTAGTTCCTACAAAACTACTAGGAAACAAATGTATATGCTGTGTGTTAGTTTGACAAATTAAACAGTCACATGGATGCAATAAAACACCCTGGGCAGCTGCAGAGATGCCATTTCAGACATCTTAGTACAAACGTAGCATTTTCCTTGTCGATGGCTATGGGCTGTCAGGTCATCAACAGATGCGTTAATAAGAATCACCCACTTGTTAGCACCAAATGAACATTTAAAAACTTAGTCTGTACACAACACTTATTTACAAAAAGAGAAGCAAATCAGGAAGAGAGGAACCTTGAAAACAAAACTGAGTAAAATGCTATGCAACTTTGCCCTTTTCCCTCCTCTCCCACTCTGAAAACTACATCCACTATCAGGGCCAAGCAAACTCAGACCACTCGGGTAGCCAAAACAAAAAGCATTTAATATATGCTTATTTAAACTATGCATCTCAGGGAGCAAGGACTAAGCAAGTACTACACCACAAACAAGTAAAAAGAAGTTTTGCAGACACAGGAAGGAGAAAAAACACAAATTCCCTTGAAAAGCCTTAAATGCCAAGTCATCACTTTGGGAGTGGGAACAAAATCCAGAGACACTTTACTCTTTTTCAGTAGTTTCTTTAAAGGGGCCTTCAATCCAAATTATCTTCGAAAGCCTTTCTGAAGGCTACTACTAGCATCCCAAAACCTAAATAGATAAAAAGATTTCATTTCCACTATCTCGAGCTGTGTTTCTCCTACGGGGAGCCCGAAGACTGGACTGCTTGTGCAGGACGTAACAACAGCCTCTGGCAACTGGGAACTGAAAATCTATGAACTAATTAAAATAATCAACAGCAGAATTATATGCTCTCAAGCGCCTAAACACACATACTAACCCCCGCCCCCCCACTCCCCCCACAAGCCAACCAGACAAAGAAAACTCCACAAAACCACACCTGCAGAGTTGAGAAGAAAAAAACGAAAAAAACCCTCAAATTTATATTTTTTAAACAGAAAACAGATGACAGCCACCAAGAGATTAAACACTGCCTGGAGAGACACCGCCAACATCCAGCTATTTCTTCTGCCAGGGCCCAGGAGACGGCTACGCTCTAAAACACCGGAGGGAGAAGGGATTTCTCCTCTCCCG
>VXBW01008314.1:905664-919988 GCA_013400375.1 Thinocorus orbignyianus | reverse complement strand
TCCCCAACCCCTGAAGCCCCCCCCGGTTCTCGCCGCCGCCCCCTCCCCACTCACAGGGTCCTGGGCTGCCCGTCGTCTTCCATAATGGTGGGCGAGCTGGGCTCTCAGCTGCACCCGCGGGCAGCGCCGGAGGGGGGCTCCGCCGCGCTGGGAGGGCGAAGGGAAGGTGAGGGTGAGGGCCCCGGCTCCCCCCGCTCCGTCTCGCCCCCTCGCCAGGTCCCGACAACCGCAGCCCGAACCGGGGAGGGAGGAAGCACCACAAAATGGCCGCCGCCACCACAGACACTCAGGAAGCCGCGCTTTGCGCAGCCGCGCCCCGCTGGCCCAGCTCCCTCTTCGGGACGGATTCTCCTTCCCGGTCCCCCCGGCTGGCGCCGCCGCGGAGATCGCCGGGGATGGTAGGCGCTGGCGGGGAGAGGGAAGGGTCCGTCGGCCTTCTGGGCGCTGTAGTTTCCCCCGCTGCTGGCTACGTTGAGGGCGCAGGGGCGGAGAGGCTGGATAAGGACTACAGCTCCCGGCGCGCCAGGCGGCAGCGGGGTGGTGGGAGGGACGGGCGGTGTGGCGGCCCTCCTCCCTCCGTGCCGCGGGGGCCGGCCCCACCGGCGACCATTGGCTGCCAGCAGCCCGGGAAGATTCGCTTGTTGGAGCCGGGGACTAGCGCGGCGGGGCTGGTCACAGCAGCAGGCCCAGGCCCTAGGCCTAGGTCCGGCTGAGGCCCCGACACCAGGCCCCACGGCCCTACCTGAGTCCCGGCTGCGGCCCCGACCCCAGGTCCCACTCTGGCCCCCAGGCCCCTACCTCAGTCCCATCCTCAGGCCCGGCTACGGCCCCGACCCCAGCCACGGCCCCCGCCGCCAGAGGGTGCCGCCCTGGGCCGCTGCCCTGGGAGTAGTTGAGGAAAGCACCCGTTCAACCACAGGGCCCAGGGAATTTCTGTGTGGGGAAAGGGTGGTGTGTGTATGAATGGCCGCATAAAACCATCTGATGGACCTCAGGGGGCGCATCCTGTCAGTATTTATGGGATTGCCATCTGCTCACCTGAGGGTAGTCTGATTTATACTGTGATATGTCACTGAGCCTCACACTCACAAGCAAAGGTTGTGGTATTTTGTACTCTCCGTGCACAATACCAGTAGTAGAGCTTGGCTGTCTTCAGATATCGCAGTGTGGTGTCAGTTGTAAAGGATGATTATTATGGGACGTGTAATGCTTAAGGGGCTCACCAAGAGCAGAAGTAATGGGGAAGGAGGCCCGACAGTCTCTCTTTGTTCCATAAACACCACAACAAGGTGTTTTATAGGAATCATATTGCAGGTCACTGCTATGTGGGACCATGAGACCAAGCTCTATCCTAGGCACAGAAGAAAGTGCCATTAATTAGCACTTAAAAGCCCAAGCACAATTGGTATCACAAAGCAGAACTCAGGGACTGGGACTCACGACAAAGCCGTTTCGAAGGAGGAAGCCTTCTGTGTTACCATTCTTCATCGGCAATTTCAGCAGAGGCATCGAGCAATGGCCTCTGGAAACGCTACTCCTAGAAGTACCCTCTTTTTTACATCCACCATAACAAATCCTTGCTAATGCCATTAAACTGTTCTCACTACAAAAAAAATAAAGGTTTAATAGAAGAATATTTTAGGTGACTTATTTTTCTTTAGCTAGCAAGAAGTTAAGTCAGGAATTGTCAATAAGAAAATGGATCAGAACAGCTCTGCATAGATGGAGTATGAGTATCCCCATGTGCAGTTACTGCAGAATAATCCCAGCACTCTTACTCTGGAAGAAATTCAATTTCTATGCATATTGAATATTCAAGCGCTCTTAAATATTCTCCCTCTTCCAAAATAGTAACTTCCTGGAGAAAACTGCCTATAAACTTATCAAACTAGATATTTTCATGCCTGCTGCTCACACAATAATGTTTTCCTCTCTTTAACTTAAACATGCAAGACTGCTGCCAGGAATATATATTTCTGGAAGAAGCTATTCTAGCCCATCAATGAAGATATAGGTGGCTTAAGCAACTTTTTAAAATGTATTAAAAACACAGAAGGTTGAATACATAAGGAATGAGTGGAATAGTCTAATCGTGGATTTTGAAGAGCTAAAGATCTGCATAGAAAGAATCTGCATACCCAGCAGTGATCAAACACCTTTTTTTGCCAGATGCTGCCACTGGTGACAGAGGTGGAAGGAGGCACAAAACAACAGGGAGAGAGGTGCTGGCTGCCAGTGGTGGGGACAGATGCCAGCTGCATGTCACTTTGAAGTGGCCTGTGTAGTACCCTGCATATGCCTGGTTCTGAGACCTGATATAAAACACGTATTTCTGTAGCACAGACAAAAACGACTCCTGATGCAAACCATCTGTGCAGCGTTCGGGAGTGCCTGCACCGGGAGCTGCAAATTAACCAGCGGCACAGCAGGAGTTTGCACTGCTCTGCAGGTCCCCTAAAATTCACCGCTGGATCCATGTGATCCATACCTGGCAGGCTGACCTCTTGGCACGGTATGTGTGGCTTAGCAATGCCTCTTGGTAAAGCCTGTGGGTGAAAAAAGCAAATGAAAGTGGAATACACATCTATACAAATGATTCAAGGCCAGGCTGGATGGGGCTTTGAGCAACCTGTTTTAGAGAGAGGTGTCCCTGCCCATGGCAGAGGGGTTGGAACTTGATGATCTTTAAGGTCCCTTCCAACTCTAACCATTCTGTGATTCTGTGATTTAACTCCGTATACTGCTCTGAGAAGAGACACTTGATCTCCAGCACCAACATAAACCAGCCATCTTAACTTTCAGAGGCTTGTAGTTTTGTAAAGACGATGTTACCAAAATATTGTAACTATTCTGCCACATGCAAAATTCCCAGCTGTGTCCAAAAAACAATCAAACCAGCCCTAAGTGTTACTCCCTTCTTTCCTTAAGAAGGGGAAGAGCTCTGCACCAGAGCTTTAGTAAAATTTCACACCATCCTCATTCCATGCCCTGTAAGCCTTGTTTTCCTTTCCTTTTCTGCTTTTTGGTTTTTTCCCCAGCATTGCCTGAGGAACTTTTTTAAAAGTAGCAAGTGAGAAAGGTCACGTCAGAAGACACCCATGTCTGGATAGATAAATTTTATATATCTTTATATACACCTCTGGATTCATAAGTGAAATTATTTATTTTATGTGTTTGGTTATTTGGTCTATAGGCAGTAAATCACAAGCATTCCTCTGAGTGTCATGATAGTTTCCAGTGCTACAGGAGACCACGCAGTGTGACAGAATGGCATTACAGTCCCCATTACTGATGAGTATCAATAATGTTCATCACTGTCACAGAATTACAGGACTGTAGGGGTTGGAAGGGACCTCCGGAGATCATCCAGTCCACCCCCTCTGCCAAAGCAGGTCCTCCTAGAGCAGGATGCACAGGAACTTGTCCAGGCAGGTTTTGAAAGTCCAGAGATGGAGACTCTACCACCTCCTGGGCAGCCTCTTCCAGGGCTCTGCTACCCTCAAAGCAAAGAAGTTCCTCCATCCTTTGAGCATTTTTGGGTATTGTATTTCATTAAATTTGTATTATAAGTGGAAAACAGAACCTCAACTCTCCAGAGAAGTTTAATGTCTCCCATCTCCTGACAAACCAGTGATATTTTCAAGTAAGATTCAGCAATTCTTATCAAACAGAGTTTCTCAAATGCTATGAGACTGCAGCTCTCTATTTCAACACAACTCTGACTGACAAAGCAGGCGGGAAGCATTAGGAATAATATGAATAAGTTACCAAATCCTAATGGAGTTGAAAGAGAAATTAAACCAACATTTACAATCTATGGCCACTCAGTTATCTCTGTTTTCCAGCACCACTCTGCTTATTCCAGTGGGCAGCTGGTGGTACAACAACATTCCCTGCAAAGAGTTTTCGCTAACTATAGAATCCAGTGTAGGAATTGTTTTGGACTGACCTCTTGATTTATCTCTTTGTCAGAGCAGCTTATCTAAGAGACCTTGTCAGCTTGCATACCTTACTCTTAACTACATATGGCAGGTCTGGGAGCTGTACTGTGGCAGTGAAGTTTTACAGAGGTGGTTTGCTAACTTGTCTTCACTTCAGCTCTAAAATCAAAACACCTTCAGTTTTTATTAACGTTTTTTTTAAAAAAAATTCTACAGAACCTGCATTTTACAGATTTATGGAGGAAATACAACAAAGGTTTACCTTAGACCACTGGAGGGCTACCTGGGAGGTAGCCTAAGCTGTCCTACAAGGAATGAGGAATAGGGACACCCTGGGAGGCAGAAGCCAGCGCAGCCTCTGGCACTGCTGCTTCCCCAGAGGTGAGGAGGAAGGAATAGGGCAGGAGGGGAGAAATTGAGTGTGCTGGGGGGGCTGTTCTCATCCAGCACAACACAGAGCATCAGCGACAGAGCCCTGGCGAGTAGCAGGAGGAAGGAAACAAGACTTAAATACAATCTTTTCTTGCTCTCTGTCATCTTCACTTCAACAGCAGGCAGGTTAGTCTTGATATCCAGACTCCTTTAAATCTAATTAAGTTGTCTTCCTTTATGGATCAAATCATCTTTCCAAAGAACAGCAGGTGTAGGGAGACTGAAATGAACTCTTCAACTATGGAAGCTCTCAGACGTGCCATAGGGACACCTGGGCCAAAACTCAGAGGTCTCCTCACCTTTGGTGAGACTGGTCAGGCTCCTGTGAGCTAACTGTGATTTAGCACAGGATTATGGAGTGCAACCATAGATCATGTCCTGAGAATGTGCCTTCCACTCCTGACCTTGTGGGTATGTTTATTGTTGTTTTGTGGGTTTTGTTTTTGTTTTTGTTTTTTAATTTCTCCCCCCAAAACTTAATGCTTAATCTAAAAGAAATGTTTATATTTTACCTGACTTATCTGGAAGGTTGACATGTACAAGGAGACAGAGCTAATAGTCTGAGCTATTTGAATTTTGCAGCTGCTGAGCATATACACACACAGCCACAGCCACGTCTCTCTCCTCACAGCAGACAGGTAGGAGAACAGTGCTAGGTCAGGATGGGAGCTGAGCAATGTAAACTTATGAAAAGTAATATGTAAGTAAATGGAAAAGAAAGAGTCAAATCATTAAAAACTTTAAAAAAAATTGAGAAAACGCGAAGAATACTCAGTTTAATGCATTGAAAAGCTCTTTTATTTCAGCTGCACAGAAGTGTTCTTTTATTTTAACACCAGTTACCTTTTTCTGAGTCAGTTCTGTTTTTTCATGTAGCTCGTCGACCCCATCAACTTTTCTAAAACATCTGGTTATAGTGACAGCCAGTCCTGGGAGCTGCAACTAAAAAAAGGAAATGACATTTCAGCTTTGTATTTCAGGGAAACGTCTCTCCCTTCCCCCAGACTGATCTCACAATTTGAACAGGAGGCTGTGAGAAAGCAGAAGATTCATCAATTGTTCCCACGTAATTCCTCTGAGCTGGAAGTGTTTCTCACATGGAAGTACAACGTAATCAGGAAGCATCTAGGGCCTTTACACATCAAAAGGTCATTCCACCAAAAATAAACATAAAGATGCTGCCAGCTTAATGAAACTTTACTTCAAATGCCATCCAGAATTTGTCATCTATTTGTCAACTCTTAGTTTGCAACAAGAAAACACACACACAGCCTAAAATAAAATAAACCCTTCTGTTATGCCACACCGTTCCTATTTGATCATCATCTAAACTCTGAAAAAAACGTTGGATATGATCCCACAGGACTAACAGGAGCAAGATGTGATCTGACAAAATCAGTGAGCTAAGCACACAAATAGGCTGATGTGGTTGTGCTTTCCTGAAGCTAACAAAAAGAAACTTTGAAGATCATATCTCTGTCTTAATTGGAGCCGCTTTCAAAAGCTGGGATGTTCACAGCATCTTCATTTCTATCGTTAAATTGAGCAAAAATAATCTGAGAGAATATGACTCCCTGGATATCTTCACAGAAGACATCTGTCTGATGAGCAGTGAGTGGAACATGGACCAGGTCCCAGTGCCCAGTGTCCCTCTTGTTCCCCTGCAGCTCTGGTAATCTTAACCAGAGCAGCCACTTCCCACACTCTTTTTTACTCAGAACTTCACTGAACATGAAGTTACTGGACTTAAGTTTCAACAAATCCTTCCCAGATGTACTGACAACTGTTATATTGTTTTTCCAAACTAAACTGTAAAACACATAGTTGCTGTCACTTCAATCTGTTGAGATTTTCCCACTGCCTGGACTACATAATGGTTTTCTTAAATCTGCATATGACAATTACTCCAAGCTTTGATTCTTGCAGTTCAAGAGGTTGTTCTACCAAAACCATGGTGCTGTAAGACTTATTTTTTTAAAAAAAAGTGTTTATGTCCATTATGCATATTTCATAATCACTCAACATTTTTGTTTCATGATGAGAGATGACAATGAACAAGAATATTATACTGGGTTCCTGTGTCTTTTTTACAGTCTCATTGATTGTGCATTTAAAACCTAATTTCCTGTCATATGAATACACCGTGCCATGACTGTACAACCTTGCGGCAAAGACTCTTACAAAGGTTTTATTTCCAAGACTTTAGTCCTGGAACAGGCAGGAAAAAGGGACTATGTGCACAGACAACTGGGTATCACAAAAACAGGGTGGGCATTCTGTGCAAAATTCACCTGGATGTTCTTTGACAAGTGGGTGTGTAAACCTGCAATCTGAAATTCTCGTCATGTGTTCTCTTTTGAAAGATCTCACTGCAGTCAGGTTAGAGAAGAAAGAAAATTATGTAAGATGTTTTTTTCTAGACACTACAAGATTAGTGTCCCACACAAGGGCTCAGTCATTTAAGAGTCTATCTTTTAAACTGTTTATTACTCTACCAAGTCTTGCTGCCTGCTTGATACTACTGCAAACTTTGTGTGCTCAGCTCCCTCTCTTGCAGGTTCTTCCTGGCTGTGCAGTCTTGGCATAGCTCTCCAGGGAAGATGTGGAGCTAAAAAGCGTGGTGAAACATGCAGGACTTCAGTCTGAGAACTTGGTTCTGCTCCCATTCATTAAAGCAGCGGAGGGTAAAGGCTCAATACGTAATTTTCAAAGCAAAAATGTGTACCTTATTCAAGACGGATTTCAGCAAACACAGATTTGGAGCTAGCTTTTTGAATATTTTTCCACACTTTGATGTCTTGAACAGAAGTTCATCAAACACACACATGGAGCACACTCACTTTCCTACAGGAGATAATCTTTACAAAAACCATTAACATTAAAAATATGTCTGTGCTTGAGTTTATCAGGAGAAGGATTATTTGGTCATTTCTTGTCTCTCTTCTCCCAAGCTCCTGTTAACATCCCCACTGAGCAGTGATACCTTGTTGTGTGCTGGGGCTGTGCTCACGCTGATTAGCCAGCAGCCAGATGTTGAGCAGCTGGCTTCTACCCGTCTTTTCTTTGCAGGAGATGTTTGTATGGGTTTCCCTCTGCCCAGCTGTTGATTTCCATGGAGCGTATCGGGATGCAGTTGCTGTTGAAATGTTCTTCCTCCTCAAATTTATGGGAAAGTGTCCATTGATTCAAAGGAGTGACAGGCAGCAGGGTTGCATAAACACCTTTGCCTTGGGACTAGGCTAAAAAAAGAGTCCAAGGGTCCAAGGAATTTAAAAAAAAAAAAAAACAACAACGAAAAAAACCCCAAACCAAACAACTTTCTCATCAGAACCTGCTGACTCCTTGAAACCAAACTTTTCTCAGATCAGCTTTGACAGAAAAAGCACATGCAATGATCTCGTGGCTATAGAGCTCAACTGGGCTGTAAGAAAAAAAGGTGAAAGAGGGTAAGAGCTTAGAGCCTTGAACCACTATCCAGTACTGCCCTAAGTGTGGGATTCTTCTGGGATGATATTCTAATTTTTCTACACAAAGACAAAAACCAGTAGTTTTCCTTCTCAATGAAGATGATTGACAATTAAGAACTCTCAAAAGCAATCTTTTGTGGGATGGAAGGAGAGACCAGGGCAGCAGATTTGATCTCTGGCTGGCTTACCTGGCCAAGGCAGACTATTTTGGCAACTCAGGATCTGCTGAAGACTGGAAGCGATCTATTCCAGCCAACTGCCAGGCCACATTCCCAGCACCAGGGAACAAAAGGAGGGCTGTGCTGTCCTAAAGCTTAGCAAGGATCTTTCCCTGCCAGCACAACCCTCTGCAAATCACATCCACTGGTTTTGTGTTTTGCACTGTCTGTAATTTTTTTAAATAAAGGTGATATTTAAACCACAGAAGAATACAGAATAGATGATGTTCAGCCAAAAATAAAAAAAAAATAAAACATGAGAAAAGTTTCAGTAGGCATTTAGAAACAAAAATCTAGTTTTTCAGTGCCCTGGACTGTTTAGAAATACAAACACTGGGAAAGGGCAACAGCCTTGTTCTGGTTAAAACAAACTAAAGATTGGAAACAATCTTTTTGTCTACCACAGGGCAGAATTTAGGGAGAAAAAAGATTGTTATCACCATTTATAATAGCAGCAGTTCTGCAAGCTAAGATAAGCATCATCTCATCTTTTATTTCAGAAAATTGATTAAGTTTGGAAAGTATCCCCCTACTGCTGCAATGAACAACAGGTTTTATGCATTATCCTGTGAAACTCTGGAGATGCTGTTCTGACCCAGCCAGTGGAGCATAAGAGGAGTTCCAGGTTTCCCACCTCTCCTCCCTATCAGGAATTACTGACTCTTGAGAAGGGATGGCAGACGATGACAGTATATGAACAAGAGCTACAGATTACAGTCCTCTGTTCTCATTTAAGAAGGAAATTAGTGACAGTTCAGATTAATCTGCAGGTTGTGGACTGCAGCGCAGCAGAGACGTTTCATGCTGTGTCCCTGTTGCAGGGGTAGGATGCTGCAGGAGACAGAGCTGACAGGTAGGAGCAGAAATCATGGAGCCATCCTGTCCAACCTTGCATGGGAACGAGTCACAGCCACTGCTGGAGGTGGGATGTTCACCCAACTCCATTAGCAAGGAAATGAGAGGAAAACGATTAAAATTAGTAGGATTCACTCCTGATCAGGAGAATTTTATAAATACCTCCTCTGAATGTTTTGTTTTATTCAGGAGTATGCAGAGTAATATTTGCCAGTTGGATTTCCTTACTGCTGAAGACTCTGTATTAAAATTCGCCATGGGAAAACTCACTTTTTCGTGGGTATACATGTAAGCCTGCTTTTGTATAGAACTTCAGCTTCTGAAGGCAAGTGGCGTTTTGTCCTGACTTCGTAGCTAGTTCAAAGCTCAGCAAGAAGCGATGTTCTCCTAAAACAACATATATGTTCTATACTCCCCAGGAGCTTTAGTTCTGCTTGCTCTCTTGTTTGCAGCACTAATGCGTAAATGCCCATGTTGATCAAACAGCCCATGCACCCAGTAACGCTGTCCAGAAACTCTCCACCTTACATTTACTGATGTATCCTGCCAGTACAACTGCGGAACCCCCGAATGATGGGTTTCCTACATCCAGAAATAGAAGTAACGGTAGTGCAAGCTGTGGTGTAAGCTTTGGTGGGGGCCTGGAGTGAGAGCTCAGCGGGAAGCAGCTCCCAAGAGAAAGTGGGGGAGGCACTAACACTTCTTCCAGCTCTTCTCAACTGCTCTTATCAGTGATCCAAGCCTGAGCAGCCAAACACCCTCCTAGAAGTGGAGAGGTTGCATTCCTGGCACGAACCCAGAGAGCTCTTTGTATGACTGGGAAACGCCAGCATTTCCCAAGCCGAATTCCCGAGCAGACACTGCTCCAGGAAGGAGAGCCAGAAGGAGCAGAGACTGAGAGACAATCATTTGTTTCTCTTTCCCTCTTAATCTGCTGCTTCCTTTGAGACTCCAGTGTGCCAGAGACAGAGATGCTACCAGATGTGCATCTACTTCTTCAACTGAAGGGAATAAAAACATTTTGGAGGTATGATTAGGGACAGCACCGATATCGTTACATCAGTTGCAGTACCCACAGAAAAGGGAGAAAAACTTCCGCTTCCACGCATGCCATATTCTGCTACTGCTTATAAAAGGATCATTTTAGTCATTAAGGAGGGTTTTCAAGTTCCCTTTTCGGTTGTTTTTCCCTGCCTCTGTACCATGCCTGCTGTTGGGCACACTCAGCTCTGGAAATGGTTCTTTTTGGGTGGATATTTGCCAGTAAACCGTGGCAAAGTAACACAGATGTCCCCGTGTAGCCTTTGGGTCATCGCAGCCTGGAGTACAGAAGAGCAGTTCATCCACTAGGTGGAGGCCTGCAAATACTAATGGCTGGTGATCACTGCAGCAATTCAAAAAGCTGGCTGAGATTGACTCGATTCATTCTCCTGATTTCTAATGAATTAAGGCAAGGCTATCCTGCTCCCTGGGTAGACTCAGACATCTCTTCCACCCGAGAGCTGTCTCCTCAGGCTTCTGTCTGACTGACTCCAGAACAGGGACTGGTCAACCAACGATACTTATTTTGCACATATTATTTTAGCTTACATACACCATTCATAATATATGAGGAAAATGAGGAGCTCTAAAAATCCAAGTTGTCTTCTGCTGTTTTGGATTGACTTTTGCTTTCTCTGCGTACAGACCACAGACATTAAAGCTGGTTTTGCTGTGCTCACAGCCAGACTGGCTCCCTGATTTAAGGCAGGTTGCATTCCAGGTGGAAATAAAATGGCAAAAGAAAACAAAACAAAGCAAAAGTTGTAATGGAATTAGAGTCTGGAGTGTTTTTCAAGTCCAAAACGTCTGAAATTTAGAAATATGAGTATGCACTTCGTGAATGTCCAGATTTAGTTGCAGCGTGATTGCAACAGACATGTCTAAAAAGCTTTTCCCCATTTAGACAGTGCACTGAGCACTTTAATTTCTCATTAATGTATTGCATTTTCTATTAAAGTTCATAAGAACTATATTTATCTCTCAAATAACTTGCATCTTACTACTGTAACTCCAATAAACAGACAACATGATCAAGCAATGTGACCCGTATGATGTCTGTACCAGCAGATCAGGCTGTTTGTGGACAGGCACTTACACTAAGTTATTTATTTAGAGTAACTAAATATAAATTGTTTGGTGTAGTTATTAATAAATAAATTTATTAATAAGTACACTGAACAAACATCGAAAATCAAGTCAAAATCACTCTGTAGCATGAGTGGCAGATCAGCACAAGATTATCAATCACTTTGCATTTTTAAGTTTCTGAAATACAGGGCTCAGTTGTATCAGTGGCTTTTTTTTTCTTTGTTTTTTGTCCTGTTACAAACAAGTCCCCAATTCTGAACAAACTGTGAAGCCAAACATCTGCACTTCTCTGGGTATATTTAGCAGAGGATCCAAAGTTAACACCTTTTTTCTTCTAGTTGCCATGGTTCATACACCCAGGGCAGGATGTTCAGCCAGTGAAGTATTGATGCTCTGGATTTGGGCAAAATGTGAATCATAGAATGGTTAGAGTTGGAAGGGACCTTAAAACATCAGTCGATGGAACTCGTTCTGGTCAAATCCATCATGTCTCTCTCAAAACTGAAGGCTGAGAAACTCTGTGTGCTCGCTGCATTAACAGAGCTTTCATATGACTCAATCTTAGATGGATCCAGCAGACAACTTGGCCTGACGCCTGCCTAGACACGTGCCTTCTGCATCACTTACCCACAGGTTCATCAATAACAGCTTTCTGCAACTCCTGATCCGGAACAAACACTTTGTTAACAGAGTCCTCATTAACCCGGCCTTCTCTCTTCATGTGATCTGCCAAACTGCCACGGGTACTGGGGAGGCAGAAAGCTAATTTAGAGCTTACCGCAAGAAGTGTTGTTTCCTGACACACCAGAGATATCGACTTATTTACACAATGAATAACAATTATGTTGTTAAAACTGTGCTGCTTTGTACAAGCTGAGCTAGAGCTGCAGTGCATCTAGGAGGGAGCTCCTGCCGGCAGAATCAGCCCGTTTTCAAGACAAAGAAACACATGAAGACCCTGTAGAGTTTATTAATTGGGTAACTATAATTACACAGCTTCTAGTTGTATTGGAACCCCCTGGAGCCAGTGCTTAAACCGGTACTCCTGGGTGTACAAAGCACTGCATAGACAGGCATCCGAAGGATCCAGGAGTGCTGTGTTTGCACCTATCTGAAGAAGACAAAAACCAGCAAATGCTTCTTGATTATTTCCCCTTCTGAAATGGAATATATAGGCCTTGAGCCTGGAGTATCATCTGAGATTAGCCAGACGCTACAGAGACTTACTTAACTTAATAACAAATTTTCCTGAACACAAGATTTTTTGCTTGGCAGTATTCCTCACACGAACATTTCCATAAATAATGCTGATCTGAAACGCGGCTATCCTGATACGCGCCGGGAGCCCTGCTGCCTCAGGGCTGCAGCTGTGGCCCAGCGACAGCACAGCACGAGAGCACAGACAGTGACTCCCTGCACCGCTGGCCCCTGTAACCTGCCAGCCTGGGAGTCCTTTCTCCTTTGCAAGGAACCAGGCTAAACCCTACCTGCTAAGGAAGACAATTTAATTAACGGAAAATACATTAAGTCTAGCCAACTAAATTCAATCAGTAAAAAGCCCAGACTGCTCTCTCTCCAGCTGGATGCTTCTCCACCCGTGGGCTTCTCTCCTGCCGCAGCTCAACTGAATCCCCAACCACTAGCCCATGCTAATTCCTGTGAATTCCTGTTTTTTCACCTACTTCCTGACCTTTCTCGTTACCTCTGCTGAGCACACGCGTGGCTGTCAGATGCTGCAAAACAGAGGAACCCCATTCTTCACCTCTCCGTTTACACTCCATCCGCTACAAACCCCATCTGTATCAATTCCTCCGCTCACAGGAGTAATTTTCCTGCAAGACCTTTTAACATCTGTCCCCCCTGTGCCTGAATCAGCTGCTTTTGTTGATTTGGCAGAGGCTCTGGCATATGCTACAGAGAACATATGGTCTAAGCGTGTCTCTGCTGTGAGACAGAGTGAAATTCCTCTGCAGATCTCTACAGATTGAAAGCAGGAGAAATCTCTGAAGCTGAGTCTTTTGAGGCAAACTGCTGTCATTAGTGATGCTGAACAGAAGCCTTGTGTCATTGAGAGAGCATGAGAGGTAGCAGAGGTAGGAGATATGTCCAGGGACAGGCAACACAGCCCAGGGCTGACTGGAGATGTGAAAGGTGTGTGCATGTCGCTGTAGGAAGCAGAGAAGTCAGTGGTGATGATCACAGAGACATCTGGAAGTGCGTGCTCTGGGAGAAAACAACCCATTTACAACCCATATGAGTCAAAGGCACACACTAAACCCGGCTGGAGATGGACCACAGTGTGGTTCTGAAGGTGAGGGACATGCAGGATGGAAGAGCTGCAGGAGCAAAGGAGCAAGTTTGAGTGATTATTAGGTCTGCTAGTGTGATAAACAGACCCCACTTTGACAAAAGATGAATGACCATCAGTGTCAAGCAGTATCCAGAGATCTTTGATCCTGCCTCAGCAGAAGGAGATTGTGACTGTCCCCAGGAGTGTCAACAGGCAGGTTTTTGAGAAATAGGAGATACTTTGGTAATAAGCATCCATCTCCAAGGAATGCATACCTTGAATTCTTTGAAGCAAGTAGCTTTGCAGCAGGTCTGCACTTGAGGGACACCTGGCATTCTGTCTTCTACTTAAAAGTAACTACCAATAGACATCTGCGGCTGTTCGTGTGACTGTCAGATGACTACAAGCAGTGTAATTGTGAAGTACAGTTACCTCAAACTAAACACAGAGTGCACAACACGCTGACACGGCACCCATGGACACACACACACAAAAAGATAATTTTAAACCCCTCAGACACGTTCTTTGCCTTCAGACGTGCTTCTAAGTGAAACCGTGGACTCTTCGCCTATTTGCGAAGAGCTGAGAAAGTCCAAACCGGTTGAAACTGAAGAACAACGCCTGCCCGCACCCTTATTTAGGAAGAAACATGATTTTTTTGTTATTAATCAACTCTAATTAGCCGGGGAGGAGCTCTGGGCTTTCTCCGGGGGGGCAGCAGGAAGGGGCTCCCGGGGCAGTAGGGGGTGCGGGAGGGCAGCGGGTCCCGCACCGGAGGGCCGGGACTGGGAGCTACGGCCGGTACCGATAAAGCGGCTCCGTGATGGACAACCAGCCTTCCCGCAGCCCGCAGAGGGAACGGGGGGACACCCATCCCGCAAGCTGTGCCCACCGCAGCTCCAAGGCAAGCCGTGCCCGGTAACCCCGGGGCCGGGCAAACCGTGCTGGAGACAACCAGAAGTTTCCAGCCGGCCGGTTCCTACACCTCCCC